>ML842024.1:0-12447 GCA_009831015.1 Picea engelmannii
TTCACGGGACCAAGGCTCACTCCATGTTTTTAGTGTTCTCTTGTTTCAGGTTTTTAGCTTATGTTTTTTTCTATCTAGCCATGGCAAGACAACCTACTCTGTTTAGTTTACCTCTCAGCACTTCACCCTGTGTGACATCGTAGGTTTTTTTTTTCATGTCTCACTCTGGTTTTTGGACAAGTGGCACTGTGATTTTGGGACAAGTGGAAGCAGTGGTTTCCCAGATGATAATTGTTGCCACGCATGCCTAAACTCCACAAACAGATGTAATTTTTCCAAGAAGGCTCTAATACAAAGACTAATTTACAAAAAAAAAATTATTTAAAACATTTTTATTTTAAAATATTAACATATAATTCTATTAATGTTAACATTTCCGCCTAAGACACTCTCATCCAAGATTCTTGTATTGAAGTGTACTCCAACTTTCACAATGGATTTTAGGGTGAAGTGACTATTACTTTAAGTTCTCTGATTTGTATGAACAAGATAGATAGGTCTTGCAACTTTTCAGTGTAAAAAATGGTATTTGATATGGACTTTTAGTTTCATCCTTTCTCTGCTTCCTTATGTTGTAGAAAGTTTATTCAGTAATTTATAAAAAAATACTGATATTGGGTATTTTTGGAAGATTTGGGTCTCAGTAATCTATACAAAATTAATGATAATGAGTTTTTTAGAAGATTTTGGTTTGGTTTTGGATTTAACAATACATTTTAGTGTTGACCATGTGGATTGCGGAGGTGCGGAAGATATGTATGTGCAGAGTGCGTAGATATGGTCATAGAAAAAGACTCCACACAACGTGAAAAATGGCTAAGTAAAATATTAAAATGAAAATTATGATCATCAATCAATAATATTTTTAAGTTTAACTTATGCATAAAAGCAATTTGTTTACTTTATATACTTATTTTTTATAATGAACATTGTTACTTAAAATAAATTCAACTAAGTATGGAGATTCAATGGTGGAATATTAGCAAATTAACTTGTCATAAATGACTTGGTTATCATGCAAATTACACCTCTTATCATAATACTGATAACACGTTTTTAAAGAAGATTTTGGTTTGGTTTTGGATTTAAGAGTACATTTTAGTGTTGGTTGTGTGCGGAAGATATATTTGTATGGAGTAGTAGATATGGTTATAGAAAAAGGTCCCACACAACATGAAAAATGACCACATAAAATATTAAAATTAAAATTATGACCATTAATCAAAAAAAAAATGTAAGTTAAACATTTGCATAAAAACATTTTGTTCACTTTATATACTTATATTTTTTAATATATGTATATACTTAAAAGCATTGATATATCTAAAAAGTTAAAAGACTTTGGTGTTAATGTTCGTTCATTATCAACAAAAAAAACAAGTTGTTTATGTAACTATTTTTTGTGTGTAAAATAAATATTAATATTTAAAACATTTTTTTATATTATTATTTTTTTTGAGAATTTTTTTTTTGCATATTATATACATATGAATATTATTTTTA
Source organism: Picea engelmannii (assembly GCA_009831015.1). Taxonomy (NCBI): domain Eukaryota; kingdom Viridiplantae; phylum Streptophyta; class Pinopsida; order Pinales; family Pinaceae; genus Picea; species Picea engelmannii. The sequence continues at coordinate 1,504 of ML842024.1, forward strand.
TTAATAAAATATCAAAATCTTAACATATAATTTTATTATTTATAACATTCTATACATTAGAAAATTTGTTCAGTAATTTATACAAAATTACCGATAGTGGTTGTTTTGGGTGTTTTTGGAAGATTTTGGTCTATTCAGTAATTTATACAAAATTAATCATAACGAGTTTTTAAAGAAGATTTTGGTTTGGTATTGGCTTTAACAATACATTTTAGTTTTAGTTGTGTGTAGGTCCATAAGATATATCTATGATGAGTGCGTAGATATGGTCATAGAAAAAGTTTCCGCACAACTTGAAAAATGACCAAGTAAAATATTAAAATTAAAATTACGACCATTAATAAACAATATTTTTTAAGTTAAACATATGCATAAAACTACTTTGTTCACTTTATATACTTATTTTTTTTATAATGAACATTGTTACTTAAAATAAATTCAACTAAGTATGGAGAGTCAGTGGTGGAATCTTAGAAATCAATGTGCCATAAATGACTCGGTTATCATGCAAATTAAATCACCTGTCAGAATTCATGTTGTGGAACTATCATAAGTGCATAGTTGCGGAGTGCGGTAGTGTGGGAGGATAAGTGATATGAATTCTCTACACAAGGGTTCAAAATAGACTAAGTGTTGGTTGTGTGGGGGATATACCTCTGCGGAGTGCAGAGGTGTGGAAGATATATTTGTGCAAAAGATATATATCTTTAACAACATTTTTTAAGTTAAACATATGCATAAAAACATTTTTTCACTTTATATACTTATTTTTTAATTACACCAATAGGCGTACACCTATTGAAAATCCCCATAATTAATGAGATTTTAATCATAAATGTGATTTATGTGGCCATGATTTCATATCCTCTGAATATTCTTCATCGTTGCAACAAATAAAAGGATGTGATTGCAACACTTAACTTCCTTGCATGACAAAAGATGTTTGTCCTTCCTTAAAAAGGGTATTAGGGTGATCTATTAACATAATCAGATTATTAATGCCCACTTTAATAACTTCTCTTGGGTTTTTACTTTGAGTGGCGCACCTTTAGATTTTTTAATGCATCTTCTTTTTTAGTTTTGTTACTGTGTTTACGTGTATGCTTCTTTATCATGTGTTTGTGGGATTATTGGGGTGCTTCTACTTCTTATTCTTGACCAGATTCCCACGAACATCAATGAATTAGCTTGGGAAATACATTACTACTCTATGTTCTCCAATATAAATCTGACGATCTAGTGTGGATGTGACAATGATCTCCAAATGAAGGACATATTAAATAACTACAAATTCCTAATTGTAAGTTGGTGTATTTCCTATTTTGTCAGGATTAAGATACTGGGGAATAGTTATTTTTTCATTTATATTTTGTGAAATTGATATCGATATTACTTACATTATTCGTAAATCCACGAACCAGGTTATGATGGATCCTCAGTACACTCCTAGGTGCAAATATATGCACCGACATAATTTAGTTCTGCACTCACATCAAATCTCTATTTGAAGTCCTAGGAATCCATAGCATTAATGGCTACAATGTACAAGTTGATTATCGATTACAATTCCACCGAAAGTCATGGTATAGGTATCATTGCCGATTTTATTTCTTATTTTGACCTTAAAATCGATTGATCGAATCCGCGTGGTAATGTTGGCAGTGATGAATATCTTTGTTTGTTTGTGTAATAGTTATTCCATGATAGGAATGTGTTCCCTATAAGCCTACAACACCCATGTTTACTTGCAAGATGGTTTTTCACATTGTTCTACCATAATCAATCATGGGTGTCCAAACGTCAATCAAGGGTTCTCTTTAGTACCTGAATTTTTCAACTACTAATGCATGTGGAACGATATAAATTATCCTTGCTTATCAATTCTGAAACCCTAAACCTAATATTTTTCTAACCCTAACATCCAGGTTTAAGTTGGAGAGATCTTTATGCAGGTGAATAGTATGTTATGTGGTTTACCGTAGGGTTTAAATTCAATAATGTTTGAATTGAATTCATGAAAATTACCCATCTCAATCTCCACGGGTGATAATGGCGTTGATGGGTGTATATCAACCACTTTTATAATGTGGTTGTCCTAGCATATGTTTATGCATAAAAGCATTGTGATATCTAAAAAGTTAAAAGACTTTGGTGTTAATGTTTGCTTATTATAAAATTTACAGGTTGTTGGTGTAACATTCAATGTCGACATTAATGTTATATTACATTTGCATTTAGTTATATTAAGTTTCACTATTCAACATATATTTTCAAACTGACTCGATAGGGACTACACTACCATGTATCCCTTGTTAAGTGTTGAAGTGTTTCATAAATCTTGTTGTAGAATGATTTTTTTTTTAATTTCCCTATTGCATGGTCTTGCTTGCCATTGATATTTTGAAAAGTGTTGTTGCATCAGAATTATTGGAGCGACAAGCCAAGGTAATGTTATTCTTATTTTCAGTCTTGTAGCAAGTGAATTTTCGTCCCAAAGTAAGAGGAATTCATCCATTGGGCATTGGCTTAAACATTTCCACCTATAGCATAGACAATTGGAAATAAAACAAGCACAATGACATTAAATACATATGCATATGTTGAGTAGGTGAATTTTTCCGACAAAGCTTGAGTACATGCAAACAATTTAGTTTCATAGATTGAGTTTGAGACTTGATTGTGATATTGAACAATAGAGATTCATATGGTAATTTCATTTTCAACAACTTGTTTGTGTGCAAGTTACACATAGAACATAAGACTAGGAGTTCGTCTTGAATATAGAGATCTCTACATAAGTTTGAGAACAAAAAACACAATTTCAATTTTTCAAAGCATTCATGTTGGTGAAGCATGTTGACTATAAATCATGTGTTTATGGATCATAATGTCTCATGTTGGTTTTTCCATTGGAAAACTCATCTTGTATTTCTCTTGATATATTTTATTCCTTATTTGAGTTTGAATTGAATAAAACATGAGCATTATAGATTTGGCGTAGGCATGTTTTTTTGTTTTTTTTTTTAAGACAAAAACATGTTATATATTGCGGAGCATATAACTTTTGTCAGAATAGCCAAACTGAAGCTTAACCAACACCATTTGAATCAAATTTTCTATGACTACAATATGATATATTATATAATATATGTTTGAATAATGTTTAACAAGTTAAAAACTTCGCAAGTTGTACATTTTTAGCATCAAAACCCCAAAGAAAATACAAAATTTCAATTGGGGTTATCTCTATTTTAGTATAAAAATTTGCATGGTATGTTCAAAAGAAGAAATAAAAATATATTTATATACATGTCATTGATTTGATTTCAATCTATATAAAATGAGAACATAGAGAAGAAATAAATGTATGGTTGGAGCAAGATAAAGTTTGTGAAAAATGGTATGCAAACTTCTTCCAATTAGACATGGATACTTACTTAAACCTTTTTTTTTTTTTTAGGAATATCATCCTTATTGTGATAAATATCAATGTGAATTAGAAGAGGATTGATGTTGAACATGGTGTAAGCTTCATTTTTGACCAAAACCGACTTTATATCGTAATTATTATTATATTTTTAGATTTCGCTAAGGCTGACCTTGTACACATAGCCTCATAACCTAGGGAAGTACCCTACCTCTTGAGTTGTGTATATATAGAGAAATCTCATTTTTTATTTATTATCATGTGATTATTTCATTCTTAATAAAGAAATCTACCTGAGGGAACTTATTAAGTGTTTTGCTCTCTAGCACTAGTTTGTTCTTCTATTTATTGTGGAATTTAGATTTGTGTTGGTTTTGTTTGATTCTCTTGTTATTATTTTGAAACTCAAAAATTTATAGGAGGTTGGGGATATTCTAATTTATCTTTAAAAAAATTATTCCTCTATATGATGAATTTCTTGGCGAGAATAATGTCTTGGTGAAAAGGAAAGATGAAACTGTTCAAGGAAATCATAAGAAACTGGTGAGAAAAAAAACAATTCTTGAACCTCTTCCACTGATCATGTTCTCTTAAATACCAAAATTATATATCTATCCTATTTGGAGGACATTTTGATGACTCAACTACAAGGATCATGGCTAAGCCATACTTAGACATATGACCCTAATGATAATTTTCAATGGATTATAGTATAGGGGTTTATGCAGTGCATAGATGAAATTCATTCTCAATGCCTCTATTCATTTGAGTACATGCATATGATCATATTTAGGCACATTTCAAAGAAGCATGGGAATAAAAACTTAGAAGACACATTTTTGAGCTACTATTTGGACCTCAAGCTTCGAGGATAAATCTTCCCAAGGGGAGGGCATGTTGTGTTCCTAAAAAAAATATTTTGTATATTTGAAATTCTATGTTTATGAACTATTTAATATGGAATAATGTGTTCATTTGATATTTTTTACAAGGCCACTTATTTTAAATAAGGTCTCAAATATTTCAAACAAGGCCACTGATGTTAAATAAGTTCTAAAGTATTTCATACATGAGTTATTTTGTGTGTAAGATCATTAATGACTTATCACTAAGTTAGTTTAAAGTTGTGTTGATGTTCAGATTGGTTAAGATCCAAACAACAACCTCGCGGGGATATGAATCAGATTGGTTAATATCCAAACAACAACCTCATGAGGATATGAATCCCCCTGCTTTTTTTATAGAGGTGGTTCTCCTCTTTAGCTGGAAGATATATCTTAATACTTGGAATATTAAAATAAGGGATACTTAGAGGAAACCCCGATCTTTAACGCTCAACAAAATATAAAATATTATTGATTGAAAAATAATATATTCACAAAGGGAATTCTTAAGAAGAGGACCAAGAAAATTTCAAAGAATATAATACAACATATGCATAATATTGTATAAAAACAAGATAACTATTAAATGAAAAACAATATAATTCTCACATCCATTACATTATCATAATTTTGATCACATTCATAAGACGGAAAGACACAAGTCCATAATTTAGAGAACTTTAGAAGAGTATTTCATTCAAAATAAGAGAGAATATTATAGGTGCACTTCAAACATCCCATGTTCAATAAATCAGAGTTCGAGAAGTAACTGAAATTATATCCCAAAATAATTCTCTTGGGAGTTCAAAAATAATAGTCTTAAAAGTTTGCTTTTCAATAAATAAAATAGCATTCGTCCAAATGGACTAGGAAGGGACTCCCATGGACCATAAAAACAAAGTAGAATAGGGATAAATGTGAAAAAAAATAAAAAATAAATGATCAGAAAATGGTTATGTTTTCTCGATAAAGACAAGACAGAACTAGATGATCATGAATGAGAAGAGAAAAAGAATAGGGAAATTATGACAGATGTGATAAGTTTACTCACTGTGATGGATTTATCTCTCTCTCTCTATCTTCCTACTGAGGTGCCTTTTGTATTCTTCTTTTTTGGGATTCTTTGACCATTTGTAACTGGCATTTATTGATTGGTTTCTGTTATTTTGATTAAAGCTTGCTTTAACCAATTTTCAATATAATCCCTCATTGGTGCAAAAATTATCTCTTGCCTTACTCTTATGTCAAATAATGAATCCTCTATCTCTCGGTAGTCAATTGAAATTTGATGTAATGTATCTTATATATCTTCATTCTTGTTTACATAATCGACTAACCAAATTTCTACTTCAAATTCTAAATACTCTGTTAAACTATTGAATCTCTCGACTAGTGTAGAATTCAATGATTCTATTTTTTTTTTCAAATTTCTCCTTAGTCATAAATACATTATTCAAAATTATCTTTTGGTCATCAATTTCTCCAGTTGTTCCAACTAGATCCAACTCAACTAATTTTAAATACAATTCTCACTTTTTGACACTTAAAGTGTCAAGATCAACCAATATTTCTTTTAAACATTTAATTCTTTTTATCAAGCATGCATTTAGTTGTTTAATGTGGACCAGGGAGGGTAATTTTTTTTTTTAATTCAGTCATATTTGAAACTTTCATAACAAAGGTGGTAATAACTCTATAAAATTCCTCATTTTCTAGGTCAGCCTATAGATATTGTCTCAAGTTCGTCATTGATGTAGCCAAAGCCCAAGATTCATTCACAAGATAAAATAAACCATGAAAACATAGGAGAATGGAAAAATAACTCTCTTTTATTTCTTCTCCATCCACAATTGAAGTTCAACCCCTTATAACTACTATCTGGGATTTTCGAAAACAACTAATTTTAGAAAAACACTAAATTTAGAAAATTCTCACATGACTCTAAAATTGACCACTAACTAAGAGTTAACTATCTTGACACTATTTTCCAACTCGCTTTTTTGATTAAGATCATAAACTAATACATAATTGATAATTGAAAATTTTAAAATTCATGTAAAAACACTAAAATCCCAATTTGAGGCCTTATATAAGGAATTTGGCCCTAAAAAAGTGTCGAAATGTTGTCCAAATAGATAAATCCAATTAGAGAAATAGTGAATTCTTTGAGATGCAACTCCCCATAAAATTTTATTCCAAACAAATAATCGATTCAAAAGTTATGACCCTTGGAAAATCCCTGAAAAATCCCTGCATCAGTCATCCTTGATCCTAAAGAAATGAAATTATTTGCTAGTTCCCAAGTCTCTAGGATTAAATAAATTCCTTTCTTAATATTTTCCCCAACATATCTTATGACTACAACAAGTAATCTTGATGTCCCTCTTAGTCTTGAACTCGATTTTGGTGTTCTATCATAGCTTTTTCATGGCTGAATTGTAGCAATTGGGATGGAAAATATGGCAGGTGGCATTAGAGCATTCTACAATTTTTTAACTCTTTATTTTAAATTGGTGTTTTCATTCTCCATTTCATCAATTGAAATTTTAAAGGATTCACCTGTGACTTCATGAATTCATACAATTTTCAATGGTGGAAATCCATTCAAGTCAAGTTTTGAACTTGACTTTCCCTGAATGTTTTTTGTTTTCTGAATGAGTTTTCTCAAAAACTAATTTATTTGAATCTATATCGAACAAAGAATTATGCACAATTATGGATTCTTCTTAAAAAAAAATTGGTTCCTATGTGGCAAGTTATGCTGCAACTTGTCTTCTTTACTAAACTCTTTGTTCTTTGTCAGGGAATTATATGTCTTCAATATTTGCATCCAGATCTATGTCTTCAAGAGTGATTTCATATTCAACTTCATTTGTTCCTTCCTGATTTATCTTCCTTTTTCTTTTATTGGTTACTAGAATCTTATGAGGTCTTTCAAGACTTCCCTTAGGAGGCTTATGGTCATCTCCATCATCATAATTGTCCATTGAAGACTTGTTTTGTTCATGTGCAGCTGACTAAGAATTTGGTTTTGGTTGGATTTTTTTTCTGAGATACATTAGGAGAATGATTACTCCTTTCATTAACAACTCTTCCCCTTTGTCTATGTTTGTCAATAATTCTAATAACAGTCTCGATGTCCTCTTGTTTCTTTTCAACAAACATTGCTTGAGGGTCTTGGTTTTCATCTTCTTCTTCTCCAAATAGAAATGAATTAGAAAGTGTAACACTAAATCCAACATATGTCATATGATTAATAAACAGGTTTTTAGGTTCAAACCATTTGATTTCGTCTACTAAATTTAATTTATACTGGTTAAAATACACTGAAAATTCATCAATATTTGAAATACTTGTCAATAGAATTTCCCCAATTGTCCAAGGAAAAGGAATGAATTGCTTTTTTCCTTTTTCATGAAAGAAGTGATCCCAAAATATGTATTGTTTGCATGCCTCTACAAAAAATATTTTGCCTAACACATGATACGGGAGATACAAAGGTTTTTCTTGAGAACAACAAATTATGATGAAACTATAGTGATCCATGGCTTCAATGCTTTCTTTATTATTCAGGAAAGTCATTTCTTCTAAATATAGTCTCTATGTTTAAGGCCCAAAGATAAATTTTATGAAGGAAGAAACAAATGTGTTATGAACTTCATTGAAATGATATGTATCCTTCTCTTTCCATAAGGTTGGGTAACACATCTGTACTAGGTCAATTTTACAATTAACTCATTTTCCCAAATTCAAACCCTTGAAAACATGACAGTAAGTGATGGTGAAGATTAGGTTGGAAGACATATAAAATTTCTTGTTCTTCTTGAAATTTGATAATTGAAAAGATATTTCTCCAGAAATAATATTTTCCTAGTCAAAAAATTATTTTTCATGAACAATAAAATGTAAGACATGCAGAGCTAGTTGAGGAATGGTAGTTGTATATTCTTGACCAGATACTAAGGTGAAAATCCATGTTATTTATTGATAAGGGTTTTTTAACAAACTAACCTGGATGTTAGATAAGTATTCCAACATCATTGTTGGGTCTTCGAGATATTCTTGCAGAAGCTCCAGTCCATTGTTTCTTTCCTTCAAGAAACTCTTGGCTTCATCTCCTTTGAATGTAATGGTCGGCTCTGGGAGTTTGAGAATTTTTTGAATACTAAAGGTTCTAGATAAACTGGGGATTCTCCTTAAGTTGAATTATTCTTCGATTTTTATCATATTTTTCCATGCACCATGAGACTAGCTCTTTGTAATCAAAAACTTCTTATACACAACCTGCTAAAGAAATCCCTAATGTCCAAACTTAGTTCTCATTCCTTTTTGACAATGGTAGTGATGAATAATACCAGTATGATCTTGACCATTGGAATCTATGATCCTCCCTTCCAAATGATTTTAGAGTGTCCCTTCGAAATTGTTCTCTTCTTCTCATTGCCATGCTTGATGAAGTTGGTAGACTAATGTACAGTCACTTTAAAATGTTAATTTCAAAGTATCCCATTTACCATAATATACCTTGAAACACTTCTTTCGAAGAAATGATTAATATGAATTAAATTTGAATTGATGGAGAATTGTCTCGAGAAGGTTGCCATTAATTACGACCTTTTAATATTTTAACAACTTGTTATTTTTCGTAATATTTGCATTAAATGTACTTTGGGGAGAGTGCCAAGATGAGACATGCATTACCACAAAGCAATGGAGGATTGGATGTATGTCAAGAAATATTGGAATCAAGAGAAACTCATGGAAAAATATTGTGAAATGACTAAGTATGAGATTCGATCGGTCAGATGTAAGGGGGAAAAGTTTTGAAGCGTTATGACATGTGAACCTGCGGTGAAGTTGAAAATCAACTAAGTATTGAAATATTGAAAAAGAATAGAAGTATAAGAAAATGAATAAGTATGGTTTGAAATGAGGATGGTGGAACATGATAGTGCATTTTGGAAATGACGAAGCTTCAGACTTAAATGAGAATATGTGATGAACCCATGAGAAACTCAAAATAATCTAAGTGTTGGTGTAAAATGGATATGGCATAATACAATGGTGCATTTTAGAGGAGGAGAAAATTTGAACAAGAATGAATTTGACTCATCAACTCACGAAAAAGTGAAAAAATACTCTAAGTTTTGGAAAGAAACTATACAAAAGAGTTCTCAAACGACTTAGCACATTTATAGGTCAACAACTAGCTCCGACTGTGGGATGGTAACCCCCTGCGGCTTACTAAAATTATAGAATCTTGACCATTGGTTGATGGAGTCAGTAAAATAAAAGAAAACAAAGGTTTTGAAAAAATGCACAAGGGAAGAAAAACTATGTACAAGTTGAGACTGCAAATTCTTAAGATAAGAAAATTTTGAGATGTTTCCCATTGTCTGGAAACAATTGCATTTTTCCCTTCATGTCTTTCAACATATACAAATTATATACAAGAATTTTTTCAATAATATATGGACCAATCTACAATGCTTCAAACTTTGTATGCATAGATGGTTTTTCCTTATTCCACAATAATACCAGTTGTCCCTTTTGAAAATATTTTGTCGATGTGCTTTGATCAAAATGTTTCTTGATGGTCTGTTTTCTTTGAGTCATTTTTCTCAATGGTTGATTTATTTGTTCCTCCAATTGCATCAACTGATTGTATCTTCTTTGTATAGGACAAACTTATTTTAAATATTCAATGTTGAAAAACATATGTCAAAGCATTCAACTCCATGTAAATGGGAATTTTTGCTTATTTTCCATATAAAAATGTGGATGGTGATGATCCAGTGATGTCCTTTGGTGTAAGTCGGTTGGCCCATAATGCATCAATTAATTGCATATGCCAACTCCTCTAGTTCATAGAAATTGTTTTTTTAAGGATTTGGATCGATGTTTTATTTGTTGACTTTAGTAATCCATTTCCTTTGGGATAATAGTTTGATGATTTCTCCATGATGATACCAAATTACCCACAAAATTTGGTGAACTTTGATCCAATGAAAATTGATCCATTTTTAACTATGAACTTCTCTAGAACTTCGAATCTTGACAAGATATTTTCTTTGAGAAAATTAATGATCTCTTCATAATCAACCTTTTTGAGAGATATAGCATCTTTCCACTTAGTGAAATAATCAGTTGCAGTGAGAATGTATGAATGACCCTTTATGGAATTTGGATTGATTGGTCCAATGACGTCTAGTCCTTGTTATCGCACAATTTGTAGCTAGGTCAAATGGCTAGAGAATTGAGGCCAAACTGGCGTAACAAGAACCTTCCCCACCCAATGTCACCTCAATGGGGAGGTTCTTTATGTTTAGGGAGGTTAACCCAAGGGAGACGTCCCCGACAACCTGGGGTTTTCAAGAGGCTAAGGTATAAAGTCAAGGTTAAAGTTTCCTCCTCACAGGTTACCACCAAGATCAAAAGATCCGGCTAATCATCCAATAAGGAAGTGTATGCCCAAAGAGAACACCTGCTTGGAACAAGACAACAATAAAGAATATATGCAGGCTATAATTCAGTGGGTTAGTACTTCATATGACTATCTGATATCAATTAATAAGCAATGTAAAACAATAGATATCAATGAGGTCAACGTCTTATCAATTAGCTATGAAAAAA
>ML842025.1:0-12492 GCA_009831015.1 Picea engelmannii
GACTTCCTACTTATGGGTCAGTTGAGGATCTTTCCACAAAACAGGATGTAGTTCAGAACAGGGTCAATCAGATTATAGAGTTAGATGAAAACAGAAGAAGGGCTTATGATCAGAATTGCAGAAATCAAAGTAAAGTTAAGAAAGCTTTCGACAAATCAGCTAGGCAAAGGGACTTCATTGTTGGGGATACAGTTTTGTTATGGGATAAAGGCAGAGAAAAACCAGGAAAACATGGCAAGTTTGATAGTTTATGGTTGGCTCCATATGTGATCCGAGAAATAGCAGGTCCTAATTCTTTTCATCTCGACCATTTGGATGGTGAGCCCATCAACATTCCAAGGAATGGGCAGCAGCTCAAGCTTTTCTTCAGATGATGGGCAACTCAGTGTCCAAAGGGATACCCTTTGTAACATATCTCTAACCCTTCTCCTTGTATTTCAGTTTTGTATTATTCCATTCATTATGTTGTTATGTACTTAGATTTATTTTTGTATCATAGTTTCATTTTGTAATTATAGATGTTGTACAATGGTTATTTCTTTATGTAATTGTTGTTTATAGCATTTCATTTGATATATATGTATATTTATGTTGGGTATTGGTGAGCACTCTGTTTTGTAGATGTAGGATTCTCGTATGCTCTCCTTCCCAAGTGTGAAGATCAAACACACGTCCCCATGTGGAGCCAGATGTTGACCACCTATTCAACTAGGGGGTCAACTCCATGTACCATGAAGATATGCATCATCAGATGCTACCAAGTCAGAGACTATTTGGTTCTACAAGGCATTTTTGGCCTCCAGCACATATTTTTGTAATTGGAATTTCCGCTCCCCTGCGTGGGATAATAATGTAATAGGTCTGCATGGATCATAGTTAGGTCAGTTACCTTAGGATTTCTTCATTAGGAGAGTTCCTTTCACTGAGTGTTTTTTTTTCTTAGGTTATTAATTTGGCTTAACCAACCTTATTAATTTCACTTGAGTTTTTCACTCCCACAAATAATTCCTCCAAAGTGGTGAAATGTGTTCTAATGGATTCATCCTCTGGTAGCTAGTGTTTAGGAATTATGTAAATGACCATGTAAGACATCTCAGAAAGCTTCGCGAAATTCCGTCGAGTCTAGATAGGTTTTTTTTAATTAATTAAAATTGCCTAAGGTTGGGTAATTTAATTAATTATTTTTTTATAAATATTGTAAAAACTAGGTCCTTGGGCTTTTGCTAGGGATATTTGTGCTCAAAAGAAATGGAATGAAACCCCCTACACCATTGGACCAAGTTTCATCTCAGTCGGACAAGTTTTGCTAGGTGTTTGTCCATAAGGAGTCTTAGTCAGTCAAAACAGCAATTTTAATTGCTAGTCATGACATAGGAAAAATGTCATTTTTGTAATTTTTGAGCAAATGGAGTAAAGTAAAGGTGGAAAGTGATGAAAAAGCTATTCCTAGCCTAAACCAACCTTTTTACACACCCTAAACTCACCTTTCAATCAAACCCTCATGCCCGTAGGGGGATTTGTGCATCTTCCCATGAGAAAACATTGTAACTTAATTTTAATCAAGTTGTGGGCCCCTCTCTCCACATGTGCGCCCTCCTTAGCCTCCCAAATCACCCCTTGAGTGTGTCCCACCCTCTCCAACTCACCTCCACCTCATCCATCCATGCCAAACCCTAGAAGTTGCGCCCTCCCTCCTTGAGATCACCACTTTGACTTATGATTTGACACTTAGCATTGATCCAAGAGGGGTCACTTTGCCTTTCAAAGTATAAATAGAGGCCCTCCCTCACTCATTTCCTCACCATCTCTTGAGTACTGTTATGCTACCATTTTCTTGCCTCATCCCTCTCTCATTTTTCATCTTGCTTTCATTCCATCTTGCTCTTGGGGAGCTTGGAGCAATTAGTTGCTACAACCTCTCCATTTGATAATAAGAAAGGCTTTGGAGTATTTTGGAGAATAAGGATTTTGTCTTGGTGCTTCCATGCATATGAGATGACTTTGTTCCTTTGTGTATTTTGTGGAATATTAAGTAGTTTTCTTGGGTAAATTAGTTTGCTTAGATAAGTTTAGCAATAGTGTAGTTGTTGACCTAAATGTGTTGGATAGCTAATGATATAAACTAGTTTATGTTATTTGTTTATGCAACCCATATCTACTCTTATCTCACATTGTGCTTCAAAGTTGCAGGTTGTTTCAAGGGCTCTGTTGGGATAGCTTCAAGCAAGAACTTACCCTCATAGCTCACTAAAACTTCATAGTTTTTCCCTTTTCATTTTCTGTTATATTCACATTCAGATTTGGGTTGCTAACACTCTTAGATAGGTCATTTTATTACATAAATTTTCTGAAATTTGCATGCAAAAAAATTTTGTTGAAAAACAGAAAATTTTCTTGACTTTTTGTGTGTGTGTTGCAGCATTTCCAGCAAGCAATAGCTTGCTGGTTTTTGCAGGTTCTCGACAACTCAAGGGGTTATGCTGCCCATTTTCAGTCACAACACACACCAAGGACCCTCCTTTTGAGTGGGTAACAAAACCCAATCATTTTCTTCTCTCTACCAAGCATTGTAAGCAAGCTCAAAGGGGGTCCCCAAGTGGCTTGCCTTCTCTTTAAATTTCTGTTTTGTAAAGTTTATTAGTGCCTACATCTTGGGTGAGAGTTTGGCAAAGCCACCCCCCAAAATCGTAAGGCTAGGTCGTATATTTAATTTTCTGCATAGTTTTTATTTCTTTGCCCCACTTGTCATTAGGACAAGGTTGTGTGGCTAGGAGTGCTTTAGTTCAGTTTATTTTATTTCCAACCCCCTTTGGCACAAAATAGGAAGGCTTGCCTCCACCTTGTGCCATTGTGAGTGGTTTTTATTTCTGTTCTTTCATTTCAAGTTTTGTTTTCCTTATTGCCTACACCTTGGATGAGAAGTTGGCAAAACCAACCCACAATATAGTATGGCTAGTTTAGTTGTTTAGTTTTTATGTTGTGCTTAATGGATTAAAATCATCTAGAAGTAGATCTCACACAACTACGTACTAGCTTAAGCCCATGGAGGCATAGGTTTAAATCTCATGCTTTAAAGTCTTTTTTATTTGCAAGTTTTACTTTTCAAGAATTTATCTTATTGCAAATGTTCATGGGCAAATGATGATGGTTTAAGGCAACTCAATCTCTTTTTCATTGCAAGCTATTGTGGGTTTCCCTTTCATGCATTTCAAGTAACATTTTATGGGTAAACACTAATATTCTTGCAAGTTTAACATTTCGGTTTTGGCATTATTTCACACTTTTTGGGCAAGTAATCTTCGCTTTTTCACACCTAAACACTAAAATTAACTTAGTCCATAGGCATAACAATCAACTAGACTTAATAGGCCACCTCTACTGACCCAACTTTTCCATTTAAACAAGGACTAGAGGAAGCAACAGAAAATGATAGGCCGGGGACGGTCTCGTGGCGCTCAGCGTCCTTTCCGGGAGTACTATTTTCCCTTGGGCTGACCTGTGGAGCTAGGGTAGGCCTTGTTGCCATACTTCTTGAGCACCCATCAGTTACTTGGTACAAGTGGGGGGAGTATTGGGTTGACACTTAGCTAGGATTCACCCCTAACTAAAAAACTTAATCATTCTTTTAATCCACTTCAACTTTGGGCATCTATTTGATATATCTTCTGTGGTCTACATTTACACTTGCAAGCATTTCATTTTACATTTACATTTACATGCAAGCTTATCTATATGGTTGTGGATTAATCGCTAAGTAGTCATAAATTGTGCTTGTGGACATTTTCCCTTTAAAGCATTTCTTTTTCAGTTAATTATCTTTGGTGTGATCCCTCAAGAAGTTGTGCATCCTTTGGAGGCACTATCTTGTTGAGTCTTGAGTGATCTTGTTTTCCATTGAAAGCAGTCCAATAGAGTAGTGCATCCCTTTGGGAGACTTTCTATTGTTGAGCATGCTTGGCTTGTGTTGATGAATGTATACATTTGAGCATCTTTAGATTTCTGCACATACAAGCATTTTCAGTTAGTTTCTTTGTATCTTTTGTTTAGTATAACTTTGTTGTAACCTTTAGATATTCTTTATTGTGATTTTGTATCTAGTTTGTATCTAATCTCATTGTAACTCTTTGTATCCTTTGCTTATAGTTGTATCATCTATTCATCTTGTATTTAGTTGTAGATTTGTATCTAACATTGTTGTGAATCTTTGTAACTCTTTTGTAATTAACCTCCCTCAAACTTTAGTTGACCCCTTGCCCAATCTTAGGCACTAGTCTTAGTTCTCATAGGAAAAGGCTTGATTCTCATTTGAATTTGTTGCACATTGCATTGTTGATTTTGCATCATAGGCTAGATCTTTCCCCCAACCTTTAAACTAATTAAAACCAACTCCTAGAACTTAACATTAAATCTCATCTAGAAACTAGGGTCTACCCACCTTGGCTTCCCTAGGAGTAAGCCTAGAAGGAAGAGGTTCAAGTCAAAGTGACAGCGTGGGCTTTGAACCTAGGCATTGTGCCTCCAAGGACACACTAAGTGAGCAAGACTTAGTTCACGTTTGCAAGTGTGTATAAGGACGGCAACAGGACACTAATTCGATTTATTTCAAAAGGTATATTAAGAAGTGAAATCAAAAAAACCCCAATCAAATGTCTCATCCTACAGTACCGAAGAGGATGAACTTAGGGTGGATTGACCCATTTGAAGATCTTTTGACTTGTTTTTTCAACCAGCACAACATCGATGAAAAAATTTCAAGCTGAAATGAAGACATACCCTTCTCAAAACTATGCTTTGAGGACAAAGCATCCTTTAAGACAGAGGACATGTGATGTACATATATATATTATATACCTTACATAATAATTAATCACCAGTCCATTGGATGTAGCTTGGGTGGTTGGGAGGAATGATTGTTTCCCTCCCCACCCAGGTTCAAATCCTTGGAGTGACATGTTGTGCCCTTTAATGGGTCTATAAGATGATCTTGTTGTTGAGCCCCCAATACTCTGAAAATGCTTGGTCACCCCATGTTCTCTCGCGGATTTTGGAGAGGTTTTCCGTAGACGTAGGGAGAACAGATATCCGGTGCCGTAAACCACGTAAAAAGATAATAATTAATCACCAACGGTCATGACCTTTCACCCTCATTACCAGTCAAAGATATCTATAGTGTCACAAGAGGTCTTGTAAATCATCATATTCATAATTACAAATATATATTTTATCTTATATGGATTTCCTTTCTCTCTCCTATTTGGATTGGATGTTTTTATAGTTATCAAACAAGTTTGTTCGTAACAGCCAAAATAAACATTAAAACCTACAACAAAACACAAAGTATATACAGTTCACAATTCTACTCTAGTCCGACAAGTAAGTGGCATGTATATGCATGCAATTTCCAAATGTTCTGCAGAAAAAAGTTTCAACAGATTGGAGTGTGAAATTTTATGATAATGGTGAAAGGGAAAACCTTTAGAGATGCAAAAACTGTCGCAAGCCGAGAAGCCACAGTATTAAGACAAACTTCATAATCTCGACTATTTTCATTGTTCTCTCCAAAAAGTTGTTCCAATGCCATCTCATGGTCTGTAGAAAATCCCTGTGGTGCATATTACAGCGATGAATCTTGATACTGAGTTGACAAAATGTTTGAAACCCTCCCAACTTGGAAAGTTATGAAGTGTGTAACTATTCAAATAGTATAACCACATAAAATGAAAAGAATTTTAATTATCAAATGCCAGAGTATCTAAATTCTGAAGCCGATTTTATAACTATAAGCCATTTAAGGATGACTATAACTAAAATACACCTGATATTTTCTACAGAAGAATGAAATTTCCAAATATAACTCCATACCTGTGAATCAATACAGAAGTACTCCAAGTTCATCTGCCCATAATTTTACCATGAAATGTTTCATCAATCATTAGTTACTGATGTGATGCCAATCTAGACTATGAAGTAAAGAATGCCTACTGGTGTTGAATATGTTGTGAATATCGCAGAGAAAAAATAGAAAATATGAAATAGAAGATACTCTAATACGGGATAAGATATGCTAAATAAAAATACCTCTCTTAAAGAACCTATTCGTGATAGAATACTTGTATCTCTTTTGATATGGCCGACCAGATCTTTAGAGATAGGCGAACTGAAGAAAACATAGGCCCTGAGAAAACTTTCCCTTCAGAAACTTAAAGTGATGGGCCAAATATGAGAATAGAGCTCATTACTCCACAGAGAAACCAGAGAACTCCATTATTGTGGAACAATGGAAACAACTTTTATATGACTTCATTTTCAGATTGGAATTGCAATTAGAGAAATAATAAAAAAAAATCCCTTTAATAAAGGCAAACGATCAAACCATTTACGTACTTTTTGTATAAAGGAGACTTTCCTGCCATATCAGACATGAACGTAATGACACTGCAGAAAACAATAATAAAGTTAAAGAGATTCTAAATATTTCCATACCATTTCCAACACTATGGTATGATAAACCACTTATAGAAAACATTTTAAGTTTTAATATGATTAAGTACAAATCATCTTTCATGTTCACTCACACATATAGAGAAAGAAAACAATATAATATATATACATAACAACTAACAAACCAAATACAAAATATAAGCATCATAATCAAGATATTTTCGACCAATGATTGGTTTCATACTTAAAAAATAAGTCCTAAGAAAACATTTTAAGTTTTAATATGATCAAGTACAAATCATCTTTCATGTTCACTCACATATATAGAGAAAGAAAACAATATGTATATATATATATATATAACTACTAACAAACCAAATACAAAATACAAGATATTTTCGACCAATAATTAGTTTCATACTTAAAAAAATAAGTCATAAGACTGAGATTCAGAAACTGCAGAAAGAATCAGTCCATCCGTTGTTGTAGCTGCTCCCTCTGAACCAAAAAGCTTCCCTGCCACCTGCACTGGATCCTGTGCTGAAGACATGTTCCTCCTCTCCATGCCCTTAGGAATCTCCTCACTCCTGAGCATCCGACTGTGTCATCTCATACCAGCTGAGACGCCTGATAGTACTGGAAGTAGCCTCACAACCACCTGTCACTAACAGTGATCCTGAATCCAACATCCCCTTGAAATTACCCACAGATTGTCCCAACAACCTGTATAACCTCCCCTGTCTGACACCAAGCATTGTTGTTGCGTCCAGGGTAGCTCCCTCTAGCTACATGAACACATGTGCATGCTCGAACACAAATCCATATCCCTCATCCTCCAAAGCTGATACTGAGAGCAAGCTTACCTTTAGCTCTGAAACAAACAACACCTCTGCCACCTTGTTAACCCCTAGACTTTCACCCTTGAAAGTCTTGAGGGTTAAGAGCCAGCATGTAGCACTTTGGTTGGCATACAGAAATTTTCCAGGGTTTTAGCACTTATGTTGAGCAGGAGGTTGTTTCACACACGAGGCAGGTACATCATCCATACAGGGTTGCTTAGTTCAAGAGTCACTACTTGGTTTCCATGCATTTGTGAGAGAGAGATGTATACAAGTATTGCTACTTTTTAGGAGGTTGGTTTGAGTGGGTCTCCTGACAGTTTGGGGTAGTTCAGAGCATACAATATGAGTCCTTACTGGATTCTAGGCCCGATGACATTTTTCCGGGAGACATGCAGGAACTTGCTATTTCTGACAGGTTGTGATTCAGGCCCTAGATTCAGATTCTGAAAGCGCAGTATTGATCCTTGAGGCATCCGGAGGCCTTTGGACCTTTTACCGAATGATGTCACCCAGATTGCTATTTTTAGCAAGTTGAGCATCAAGGCCCGCATGACATTTCTGATGGCGTATTCGGATCCCTTGCAGGAAGACAAGATTAATGAATATAAAGTCGAGGCTATTCGGACGACTTTCTATTTTTGGCAATATTTATGTGGACAGTTTTTCTAAAAATAGAACGAGCAATCTATTTTTAGAGAACACTAATTTTAGAGGTTCTATTTTTAGCTGCCTCTATATTTAGCAGGTCTAGTCATCGTCCATGCAGTGCCAAGTGGCAAACTCTGAAGTTGACATCTGGCAATGATGTGGCATCCACCTAGGCTAGGGCACATATTTCTAAAATTGGAGCATATGATAATTAATTTATTATGGAAGGAGAGGTCGCATGAGTTTCCTAAAATTATCTCCCTCATGCACACCATGCGTTATAGTTTTCATTTTTCACTCACTCACTTAACCTTACCATGCACTCATGCGCCCACTCTAAACTTACACTCTGCTTTTTCCTTCTCCCATGCATGCCATGCGCCTCACTTTACCCTTTTTCTCACTCACTTAGCTCGCCATTCATTCACTCATGCGCATTCAAACTCACACTCACTCTCAGTCATCTCACTTAGACTCTATTCTTACCTCCTTCATGTGCCCCTCCTCTTTGAGATATGCGCCCCCTCTAGCTATATATTGGAGGCTTTCCTTAAGTTATTTGGTCGGTTCTTAGCAAGAGCAGCATAGTGCCTCTCTCTTTCTCTAGTCTAGTGGCTCCTCCTTGAGCAAAGTGGTCATAGTACTAGCTGTAGGCTTGTCAAGTGTGGTGTAATCAGCGCTCTTGGAAGCTTTATCAATAAAGTGTGTGTTTGTCATTCAAACCTCTTTTGTAATTTTGTAATCTGATGTCATTTTCTGAACTATTTATCATGGTTAATTTCGATCACTTTGAATAGTTTTCATCTTCTTTCCAGTCTATATTCATTGTGCTAACCCTGCAGGATCCTTCCAAGCGTATAAGATCAGTTTTCTCACTGTTTTGGACCGCTTTTACATGCTGTCCAAGACAAAACAGCTTTCTGATTTTTCGTTTTGAACGCAGAAATCAGACCTTAAATCAGCCAGCAAGGCACTTCATTGTGCCTAGGGACTCCCCCTAGAGGCTAGTGAGCACTAGCCCAAACAGAGAGGAGTTTGGTCAGTGACAATTGGGGCCCTACTCCTCTAATTAGCCAAGTTTTTAACCGCTGTCATAACAGGTTTATCAGCTCAAATTGGAGGGTAGAAATTTGTGCTAACAAATTGGTGTCGTTGTCGGAGAACGATGGCCTTGGTAACTACGACATTGGTGAGCTTTTATTTTATTTGCTATATTTTATTTGACTCACCTGGCGACTCCACATGGAACTTACAAGCAGATCTCCCAGTTTCGATTCCCTCGCAAGGTCAAGTTCTGAGCTTCAACAAACTTTAATATCTTTTCCTGGAACAAGACTTTTTCCTTCACCAAGAACTCTTCTCGAAGTTGGTAAGCATATCAAGTTCTTTGGTAGGTTATTTTCAACGAACACTATGGTGAGTGCATTTTTGACATCTTCATCTTTAGTTTTATTTTCATCTCAAGCTAGTAGGGTAATAGTTGTGGTTTCTTTTATCTAAGACTAACAATATGGATGCAGTTGTGATGCCACCAGTAAGGTGGAGATTTTCTACCTTTGACCCACTAAGTTTTGTTGCATTCCCAAATTATCCTCATGACTTGCTTGCACGTAAATGGCTTAAACGCATACCTTTGTTTGCAGGGAGGTTGGGAGAATCAGTTAAGGATCACTTGGATAAATTTTTACAAGTATCGTGGGAATTTAATGTGGAACATGAGGATGCGATGATGAGGATGTTTGTGTCGACCCTTGAGGGGGAGGCACAAGCATGGTACAAATCCCTTCCTAATGCTTCCATTGATGGATGGGATTCCTTCCAGGAGAAATTCACCGACAGATGGGCAAATACACAGGACATTTTCTTGTTTTGCACACTTTTCTTAGTTATTAAAAAGCATGAAAGTGAAACTATTTCCCAATTTAACACCCGTTTTGCCAACTTTTACAATCTAATTCCTTATAGAGTACGGCCTAATGAAAATGTTGCTTTGATTTATTATCTTGAGGCATTTGATGGTATTTTTGGTGTTATTCTCAAGAATGAAGACCCTCAAAATTTGGAGGAAGTGCAAGTTGTTGCTATCAAGTTAGAAAGAAATCATCTTGTAGCTTGTGAACTCCCTCTGATCCATGTCTCGGACCAACCAGTGAAGGTAATTCCACTCGATGATCTTCAACCATTGGTTGTTACAGAAGTGCAAAAAGTCTGTGTTACTTGCATTCTGTCAAGTTCCCAAAGATGAACAGGAGGGTGATAGCCCAATTTTAGATGATCTGTAACCAATAGTTGCACCATTTGAGTCACAGGCAGAGTTCCAAGAAGATGAAGGTCAAGATGTGATTACACTAGAGTGTTCATGGGTTCCTCCCATTAGCAAACATGAAAAGTTTCAGGAGGAGGAACCACAGGTTAACCAAGTAGAGATCAATCACCAAGGGATTTCATCTGTTCCCATCTTAGAAGAGGCTTCATCCTTGCCTATCATAGCAGTGGTTCAGGAGCAGCTTGATCTGATACCATTACAACAACAGGCACCACTTTTGGTTCAACCAGAGGATGAAGTCCCTTACACTTTGCCTATGATTCTGCATCTAGAGATTGTTCTTCGAGATCCAGAGATTGATCAGAGCCTAGATATTATAGTTCACCATGACCCAATTGAGCTCAGAATGATGAGAGGTATTTCAACAGGTAGATGCCAAGAGTTTCGGCTCCCATGCATTCATGCTTGTTATTGTTGAAATACCATGCTCTAAGTCCCAACCAGTCTTTAGTCAACTGGCACCCTTCAGTTATGGGTTCACCAACAAGTACTTCAAGGTGACTTTGGGTCATATGAGATTTCATGGTTGGTCCTCATGGAAGGTTGACCGTGCTAACCTTTCTTGCCGGACTAATCATATGGCTGCATGGTTACATTGGTCCTTTGAGTATGATGATTTAATTATGGCAGCTTTGAGGTAAAATTTTTGGGTTTAGGGTAGTTGTCTTTCCTTTCAGCATTGTCTTTTCATGTCTTTCTTTCTTGCTAATTTTTTACAGTTTTAGGACAACAATTTACTTTTCGTTGCAAGTGGTCTTCCATTTCAGTATTTACTTTTCAGTCTTTGCATAAGTGTCGCTGATTTTATCCTAGTTATATCAGCATGTGGTCAAGTCTTGTGCATCTTTCCTTTTTTTAAATAAATGGTTGCCCATAAATGTTATTCATGGGTCAAAATTTCAATGTCTATCTTACGCATGCCGAGATTTTGTGTCTATCATTAGAGTGAGCCTGGATGGGGGTTCCATTTTTCATTGTCCTCGAAGTATTGAGCCTTTAAGATGGGTAGTTTGAGGAGACATAGGAGTGTCTTGAGTCATCCTGTGTCTTTTCTCCTCATCTCTTATCATTATGTCTTCCTCTTTGAGTCAGTTGTCCCCCCAATCCAGCATAGGGATATGGTACCTGGTTCTTTCATCTTGATCTTCTTGAGTTATCATTTCGCGTTGAGGGAAGAGAAATTTCATTGCTCTTCTTTTCAGTGGGTCATCTTGTATTGACTTCGACACATTATCTACAGATGACCCAGAAGTAGAGCACCTTAGTAGTCGTTAGCCTCATTGGCAGTTATTTCGCATCTGACAAGGTTGAGCATCATTGGGCCTTGATTGGATGATCCTTGTCACTGCTCAGCTTAAGAACATCTTTCACAGTGTCAAGTTGTGCTTGTACCTTAGGACCCATTGACATTATTGGTGGTGTTCCTTCGCACTTCACAAGTGTTTACATTATTGACATCTGATGAAGTGACTTGCTCCCTTGTGTCGACATCAGCACATTTACCGCAAGGAGAAATGTACATCATTAGGTGGTAGCAGGTAGCGGAATTGGATGAGACCCCTTAGTCTTCAGTTTTCAATGGGAAGATTATATTTTTTGACTCTGTTAAATTTATAAGCAGCTGCGAGAGCCATTTCTCCGGAAGGATGGCTAAGACCCTAGACGAGATCTAGGGCCCCCAATGCACTCCTGGGGTACTTGGTCTGGGACCAAAACAGTCAATGCCATGGCAAAAGACCCTTGTTAGGGCCTGTTATCCCCGATATCTAGGGATAACTAGGAGATCATGTCTCGAGGCCCACATGGTCCTAGACATGGAGTACCGAGAGCAGGAGTGAATTGAGCATGGCCCTGGAGGGCCCATCTTTCTTCTTCTCAGCCAAACTTGTCCTGTCAGCAGTAGCAGCTTCCATCACCACCGGCCTGGGCTTGCATCGGAGAGGGCTCTTGCTCCATGAGGTAATTGGTCCGAGGTATCATGGTATGTGTCATATTTGATCGTTATAACCTTCTTATATATGCATTAGGTTCCTTTCATTTCGGATGACTGCTTGGATCTTACACTAATTCACTTGACCATTGTTGGGGTGACTGATGGGGCAGCTTAGCAAGCTGGTATTCATGGGTTTTGGTTAGCCACCAAGGGGGATTTGCAGAGCCATCGTCCGCTCCCACCATCTTATCACTTTTACATCTTATACCCCGCTCATCCATCCCATTCCCCTAGTCTGGCCA
>WSFP011325781.1:0-40100 GCA_009831015.1 Picea engelmannii
TGCATCTCTCTCATTGACATATTTTCCATACAAAAAGTCCAAGTGAATCTTAGGTAAATACCCAAGACAAGTCTCAACTGGTGAATCCTGAGTGAAAGAATAGATGACTTGATTATGCATAGGCTATACATACAGTAATTGATTATCCCATGACCTAGGATGTTGGTTGCAATATCCTTGAAGCACTAGGCCACCATATTGTTTACTACCTCTGTTCATCTGTCGGCCTGTGGATGGAAATAAATTCTCCTCCCCATCATGGTGTCCATGAGCTACCACAAATTTGTCCAATATTCTCCTAACAATCAAGACTCTCGACCGGAAATAATGAATGTGGACAACCCAAAATGGACCCTTACATATTGGGATAACAAAAGGGAAACCTACGTGTCACACATCCTATCCACTTCTACACCTAAGTAGACATGACTCATACTAGACATGGGTAATCCCCTTACAAAATCCACTGAAAAACTTTCCCAAGGATAAGAGGAAATAGGAAGTGGTGTGTACATCCTTGGCCTTTCAATATTGGGCTTACAAAAGTACAACACACATTCATTTACAACAGCGGTTACAAATATTTTCCTTCAAGGAAAATTCCATCCCTGTAAATACATTACAATTCGGAGATTCCCAAGTACAAATGAAACAAAATCTTCTTCAGTTACATGCACTTCCTTGTAGGAAGAAAAACGAGGTTTACTCAAATGGTGGAGTAAGTTGTCCTGTAAACAAAACTTCTTCACATGCAAACCCTGGAAGATCCAACATACATGTTTGAATATTTCATTAATAGTATCCCATCCATCATTATTGATATGAGCTAAAAAAAAATTCTTTAAAATAATAGATGTAAGAGTAGGAGATCCAAAAATCATGTGTGTCCTTATGACATTGGTACTGGCACTGATCTCAAACTTGTATGGTTGTTGAAGGTTAGGTAAGGCGAGCATTGGCACAATTCCTATCTTTGAAGTGTCGAAGGTCTTATGTTGGCTTCCTTCCCACTGAAAGACATGTCTCATCTCAAGAAATTCATTCTTATGTAAAGGATCAAGAACATTAACAACATTAGACCTATCATGGTATTCCCCCTTTACAATTGTGAGTACAAGATTCTTGTTAGTGTTTATAACTCTTTTTACTTGGCTTGAACTAACAAGTGTTTATTTGTCCTTTATGTTGTGATATTTAATCATGTATTCCACTCCATATTTTGTAAGATGGTATTTGTTTAACTTTCGAAAAAAGACAGCATGTCTATCATACAGATAGGGACTCCCTAATACAATACCACAAACATACGAAGGAACCACATATAGATCCACTTCATCTATCATATTAGAAGCAATAGAAAACCTCAACCTACACTTAGTAGTGACATTTAACATTGCTTTATCAAATACCCAACCGGTAGGGTAAGGTTTATGGTGAGGTCTTGTGGTTAATCCCAATTTCTTAACAAGTGTCTCTGATATTAAATTGGCTTGGGAACCCAGATCAAATAATGTGTCTATATTCGTATGTTTCGATACAACTCTTATGTGGAATAGTGCACTTATCCTTTTATTATCATCATGTGATTCATTTAAAGAACTTGAACATGCATAAAAGGAATATTTACCTTTCATTCCAACTATTGTGATCCTTTCTTCGTCACTTGAATTGGAGCCAAGATCATGTTTCACTATAGCAATGGTCTTTGGCTTCCCCTTGCATCCAAACTTCTTTGGCCTTAACTCTAGATGTAGTTTCCAACAATGTTCGCTATTATGACTAGTTTTCTCACAATGGCTGCAAGAGGGTTTTCCTTCTTCCTTCTTTGTTGCAGTTGTCCTCTTGTCCTTCCCATTTCCTTTTCCGTTGAAATGGTTTTTAGAGTGCTTGAACGGCGTTTCCTCCTGTCCATTCTTACCCTTGTTTTCAAGGTGAGTGGCTTTCACACAAACTTCATCAAGACTAGTGGGGTTAAAAAATAGTAAAGTATGACAAATATAACTGTGAAGTGCACCAATACACTTCATTAACGTTTCATAAGAATCCAAAGGAATATTCAATGCTAGAGATTTCTTCCTAAATTCTTCTATGAAACTTTATACAATTTGACCTTTACTTTGCCTCAAAGTTTTTCATTCCATCATTTATTTATGTAAATACCCTAATGGATAAAATTGCTTCCAGGTCACTAATTTAAATTCTGACCATGAGGAAAGAATATTACCACACTTACTTATGTCATGTAGCTTGCTCTCCCACCATACGAGAGTGGTGCCTTCCAACCAAAGTGAGGCCAGTTGTACTTTAACTTCCTCTTCGTCAATATGATGAACATGGAAATATACTTCAACCTGTCGGATCCAATTGTCTAACTTTTCAATATTAGCATATTCATTAAACATAGGTAAAGAAAACTTTACATCAAGCTTTAACAATGATTTCTTAAAAGAGGCTTTATGGCTAGAATGATGAGAATGATGAGAATGCCCAGAGGAAGAAGAACTAGAACTTGAAGGCAAATATGGAGGCTCTGGAGGATCTCCTCCACCCCCTTGATTTACCGAAGCATCATCATCTACATGTGCTTCCTTTTTCTTCCCTTTCTTCTTCATCCCCTTCTCGTAATCTCCATACATTCGTTTGATCATTTCTGACATGCGATAAAAGACCATGTGAAATTTTTTCTCTTGTTCATCACGCTTGTCTTCTTCTGCTATATTTTTCCTTCAGGATGCACATCCAACTTCAAGATTGAACGTCTTAAGAGTTCCTTCACCCTACTTATTCTTGGCCCTAGTAAGCATTCATACTCAACAATTCAAGTCAAAGACGACTGCTCTGATACCAACATGATACGTGATCTTTTCATCGGGTGACTTATTAAAGAATTGCATAAAATGAGAATAAACTAAAGTACATCATAAATAAGGAAAATATCAAAAGGAAAGAGACATAAGCATGCAATATGAACACAAATAACTTGATAACAAAGTTTGTCCCTGGTTGACTACATCTCCGAGTCCTGCTCTCAAATGGGTAGGTCTTTTTATTAACTCCACAAAAGAATTGGGAACAATACATAAGTGTACCTCATTCTGGAGTTAAGCTACAGAATCTTTGCTCAGATCAGAAAAATAACACCACCACTGCGTTCATGGAATCGTTTTACCTAAAAATGATTGTCTACATGCCTCGATCTAAGTCTGCCACTTTCAGGCCCAAGAGACACTCTGCCTCGATTACCATGCCATTGACTCTGTAATAAATGACTGAGAAATCTTGAAAATCATGCCCTAGTATGTACATAGTCCATATGGATGTGCTAATTATCTCCTCTTTGTATTTGTCTAAACTATGGCTAAACACCCTTTCTTATACAATTTTGCAGGCAGTTGTGCATTGATGAGGAAGTTGGGTGCATTGGTTGTGGAGCTATATTTAGTCCATAGGTTGGCGGAGGTCCCATGGTCTAATCCAATGGACTCCTCTCTTTTAATACACTATTACCACCCAAATTTGGCATGCGCTCTAAAATTGGCAGACAATTTACAACAGTTTTGGCGCACCCAACCAAATCTGGTGAGTGACCACTAGAATGGAAGAATAGTTATTTATAGTGGTGGATAGTTGGCTGGAATGGAGGATAGTTGTATGGAGGATGGTCTCATGGTTAACACATATAACCATGGGTTTTTCCGAAGGCCTAGCCCCTTTCCTTTGGCGCCCATACCAAACCTTAAATTCAAATAATATTCGAACCACATTACAAACAAGGCCTATGTATTGGTATGTTGACTAGCTCGGAGGTGTGGGGCCTTTAGGCTAATGGAGATCATGAGTTCGAATCCTATGGAGTCATATAATTTTTTCACACACCAACCATTTGGGGGTTTCCACGTGGTAGCCTATGATTGGGCCACGTGGCACCATATAATTTGTCCATGAAAATGACACTTGTCTCAATCTGATTTTCCCACGTGTCTGCCATCAATCTGTACGACCTTGCCACATCATCCCATGTGAATTCAGTTGTACAGACGTTCCATGTGTCACACTTGTAGTGGTGCCACGTGTCACCTTGACCTTTTTACTTTTTTACCAAGTTTGACCTGAACTTTGACCGCTTATAAATTTTGATGCATAACTTTGTTTGACTAGTTGTTTGCACCGTTAGAAATCTTGTGACACACTCTTCGCGATCATGCCAATTTCACTGAGCTTTGGGGACTTTGAATTTTTTCTCTTTTGTTGTTTGTTGAAGCCATTCTAAGCATTCTGAGTTGCCTCTATGCATTTTGATTTTTTCTTATCCTTCTCTGGATCCTTTTTGGATCATTTGTAGAGGGTGTGTTGCACCTTCATTTTCAATGCAACCTTTTTCCAAGCCCATTTATTGTCTTTTGTTCCATTAAGATGTTTCCAGGTTGAATCCAAGGTGGGGATTCTACCTAAGCATGAAAAATTGTGCCCACCTTGACTCTTCCTTGGTCACATCATGGTTCCTCAAGTTGAAAATATGTGTGGGGGTTCTACCTAAGTAATAAAAACAGTTCCCATGCATGGTCCACCCTGGTTGGCATTTTGTCATTAGTTATTCTTTTATGGGTCCCATCAGTTTCTTATGAGAGAAATTTCAATGTCCTTGGGAACCCTGGGAGAGCATATAGAAGGTTAGTGATTGGATTTTATCTTTTTCTGGCTACAATCCTCTGGGCATTCATCCCCTTCTTCCCATGAAATGAGGGACAACCCCTTCCTGGTTCAATACACCCAAAAATCCCAAAAGGTAAGGAGGTGAGGGGATGAAATGTGGAAGATGACTAGTATGGTTGGGAATGGAACAATGACTCATCAATAGGACCTTCCAGTAGAAATATTATCCGTAAATGTGAGCCACTTTCTCTAGCTCAATGTCAACCACCAAAGTGAAAGAGGGAAAAGAGCATAATGTCCAAGCAAACGTTACATAATCAAAAATAGTAATAGACACAACAAACTCAAATTCCTCAAATATTGAAATGGCAGTCACCATAATACCTGGCTTGTACCTCATGGAGCAAGACCCAATTTCTTCCAGAGTCCAGCCGATGTGGTGGATACTGTCGTGGTGAATCTGGAGTTGTGGTGGCGAGGTGGGTCTCTATCTGTGCAAGTGGACATTTATGGTCAAATTGTCTCTCGGTACTCCATATATGCAACCTGAGGGCCTCAAGACATCATCTCCTTAGTTATCCTTAGGATTTGGGGATAAAACTTACTATATCCATCAAGTTTAGGAGACCAGGGAAAGAAACCTTTAGCTCCTCCCTCAACCACGGGCTTTTTTCATATTTTTTTAGTTTCAATTTATAATGCACTTTCTCCTCAAAAAAGTGTGTGGTCACACTTATTCTAATAAATAGTGCAATGCCACCACATATTAACCTAGTTCTTTATGGTCTGTTAATTTTTTATATTTTTTCAATTTCAACTTGATTTTAGAATTTTGTATAATTTGTTACATAGTTTCTTTTTTTATTTTCTTTAATATTCCAGTTGTTTCTTGAGTTTTTCCAATTATACATTATAGGTTGGGAAAATGGTTTTAGTATCATCGGAACCTACTACCTTTAGAATATTGATTGGAAATATTGATCTATTTCATGTTCACCTAGTGTTTCAAAATTGTTGTTGAGGATGATTGTCCCTTTGATTTGCTTAAAATCTCACTAATATTAGTTAAGGATTGTGTTTTTCTTTCCAAAATATTTGATTGTTCTCTTTTTAAGTTTTAGGGTTTACTTTTTATGTCCCTTGCACATTTTAGCATTGGAATCCAACATTTTCTTGTTGAATGTTGATTGTTGAAGTAATTTAGTTTAGGAAAAGTGATTTGATTAAGAAAAGAATCCATTATATTCTTAATAAAAAAAAAAAACATATTCTTATTTTATTATTGCTAAGCTTGGTAATGCATATTTTGTTTTTATATCTACCTTTTACTCCACTAGAGAGGCTCTATGGGATTCATACATAGAACCCTCTCTTGAGTATTTTTGTGATTATCTAATTAGAGAGAAAGATAAGCTCGTACATCTTGGAGTAATCATCACTACAAGTACATCTAACAAAGACTTAGTGGCCTAGTATAAAGATAGATCCAAGCATCCAAAGAACGTCCTCACAAAAAAAAGAAAATCAAGGGTCCCAAACCCTCTCAGACAACATCTACTCTTAATGGTGACAAAGGACCCAAATAAAAAATTAAGATGAGTGACGAGAATTGCATTTTTTGTGGGTGATATGCTCAACTAGAGTCTAAATGTTTTAAAAAGATGAAGGTCTTAGATGCAACAATGAATAATAAAAACATCAATCTCAATTCTTCTTCTTCTAACTCTTGTTCTCATTTTTTTTCTTCTGGTTTCCCCTTCAATGCAACATCTACTTCTTCTTCTAATGAGTGACCTATTGATTCTAGAGCATATTATCATATGGATAAGGATAAATCCATTTTTTATTCTCTTAATGAATGTAACACCAAAAACATATTTATTGGTGATTATAGATCACTTAATTTTGTATGGTCTAGAATAATTCATTTAGATGATGGTAATTTTAATGGTGTATTATGTTCCAAGTCTCACCTACAACCTTCTATCAATATATCAAATCACTCATTCAGGTGAAGCCAAAACAACAGATTTTTCACCTCACCAAGCTGTAATCAAGGATTTAAAAGATCCTAAGCATGTCCAAGCCACTTAAATTGTTGATGATATTACTAGGTTATACAAATTTGACAACTTTGGGTCATAATCTTGTCCATTAGTTTTTATTGCTCATAGCGATGACTTGAGCAAAATTTAGCATTAGCGGTTTGGTCATATAAACTAACACTCGTTGTAGTAAATATGTAATCAAAATATCGTGATTGGTATTCCTCTAATTTATTAAAGAGATGATGTTTATTCCATCTTTGTTCTCATAAAACATCATTGGGACAATTTTTACAAACGTGCCTCTTGGCATGCCTCGACCCCTTTGCATCTTGTTCATAGTGATTTTTCAAGTATGTGTCCTTATCCTTCTTTCTCTATGTGTAAGTACTGGTTAAATTCATTGATGACTTCTCCAAACACACTTGGTTTTGTTTCTCAAAACTTAAGAGTGAATTTTTTGATATGTTTTTGGCCTACAAGACCCTTGTAGAAAAACAATCTAGACATCAACTATAGAGGTTAAGAACAAATAATGGATGTGAAAATGTTAAAAAAAAATCAAAACTTATTCCACTGCACAAGGCATCCAAATGAAAGATATTTTTTCGTATACACCATATCAAAATGGTGTTGCTGAGAGAAATAATGAAAACTTAAAGCTAATGGAAAATTGTACGATCCAATCTAAGGGATTAAGTCTTCATTATGGAGTGAAAACAATCAATTGTTCCAATTACATAGGAAATCACACTCCCGCAAAGGATTTAAAAAATATAACACTAGAAGAATCATGGACTAAAGTTAAGCCAGATGTAATCCGCTTCTATGTATTTTGTAGTGAAGCATGGGCTCACATACCTGATGAGAAAAGGAAAGTATTACAGCGTAAAAGTAAGAAGTGCATTTTTGTTGGATATTCTAAATATGTAAAAGTTTACAAACTTCTTCAACCTCATTCTAATGAAAATATTATTTGGAGATATGTTAAGTTTAATTAAAATATCTCAACCTATGAGCCTAATTCAACACTTCCTCCATTTTTAGCCTAAGATCCATCTTCAGTGTTTGTGCCATGTTCTCTTCCCAACTTTTCTATCAACGATATTGTTCTATTTTCTTCTTCATACATGACAGTGAGGATGAAAAACCACCTCCAATTACTCACCTTCCTTTGTTTGAGTCCATTAAACATGAATCTAAACCAACACCACAACTTCCAAGATGGGTACATTCAACATGAGAAACAATTGGTGATCTTAGCAATGATCCTACATATCAACATTGCACCCATTCATAGTTTCAGTGAGACTCCTTTATTTTGGCTTAAGTTTCAGATACATATGATATAGAAACATATTCAAAATCTTATGGCCATCTATGTTGGGACTAAACATTGAATGAATAATATCATTACTTAATGGAAAATGATTCTTGGGATCTTGTACCTCTTCTTAAAGGAAGAAACATTGTCATATGTAAATGGGTATATAGAACTAAGTATGCATGAAATGGAAGTTTTGAAATACATTAGGATTGGTTAGTTACCAAAGGATTCTTTCAAATTGAAGGAAATGACTATAACGAAATATTTTCCCCCTGTAGCCAAAATGAATTACATCCACCTTGTTTTATCCCTTGTTGTCTCACATAAATGGGACTTCCATTAGATGGATGTTAAATCCACCTTCTTGCATGGGGATTTATAAGAATAAATATACATGGAACAACCTCCTATCTATGACTCCATCCTTGTGTGTTACCTTAAGAAATATCTCTATGGTCTTAAGCAAGTTCCTCAGGCCTGGTAAGACAAAATGGATAGATTTCTTCTTAACACTAAATTTTCTAGATGTCATTCTAATCTCAATGTCTATAACAATAAATTATTAATCCATATCATAATACTTTTTCTGTATGACGATTATCATATCCTCAATAATATTGACCCTAAACTTGTAACCCATGTGAAATCCATCCTTAAGAATATATTTGAAATAACGAAAATTGGTTATTTGCATTATTTCCTCGTCCTCCAAGTATTGCAAACCAAGGAAGGAATTCATATTTCCCAATCCAAGTATGCATGTTACCTTCTTCATTTCTTTCACATGGAATATTGTAAACCAACCCATTCTCACTTCCAATCTAGATTCAAACTTGTTTCCACTTGTACTACACCCAAAGTAGATTTCGCTTTGTACCATCAATTAGCTGGTAGCCTTTTCTATTTGACTCATACCCATCCTAATATTTCCTTTCTTGTTGGTATTATTTATAGGTGTATGCAAATAGCCCATGAGATCCATTGGAAAGTAGGAAAAATCATACTTCAATATATCTGGGGTCTAGTTCATTTTGGGATACATTACAGTTCAAGGGGGACTCCTTTGTTGGTTGGTTTCACTAATTCAATGGGTTAGTGACCCTAATGATCAAAATTATACTACAAGTTATGTTTTTTAGATTCTTAGTTCCGAACCTGTCACTTGGCCTTGTAAAAACAATGATCTCTTTCTCTTTCTTCATTAGAAACAGAGTACCAAGTAGTGGTTAATGTAAGTTAATTAGCCTTGTAGCTTCGATGGAATATCCTTTTAGAGTTTGGATTCCAGCAAAAGCATCAACCACCCTCTGGTGTGAGAATCAGAGTGACATCAAGCTCACCAAAGATCCAGTTCAACATCAACATAGAAAACACATTGAGATACAAATACACTTCATCAGGAATCTCATTCATGATCACATTATTGAAGTGATTGTTTCCCTATATATGATCAAGTTGCAGAAATTTTCACAAAGTCTCTTACAGAAGTGAAGTTTTCCAAACTTCAATCTATGTTAAGAGTTCATGAAGTTGTCATTAAAGGGGGATAGGATATAATTAATACTTCCTTATTCTATTATGTCACCTTTGTAAATCATTCAATCCTATCCCAAGTTATTCTTAAGGAGGGTTGTTAGGATATTTAGACACTTAAGAGTTAGTTAAGATCAACTTGGTCTAATGTGTTTGTAGGTAAAAGTGTATTTCTTTAGTGTGCATTAATATGCATTTGTAATTATGTATTTTGATGGTTATGATATGTTCTAGACACTAAGTAACCTAGTGACTCATATTCTCCTTAATACTAATGGCTATATTGATCCATGACTTAAAACCTAATTGGTCCATGATCTCTATTTAAAGAACATGGAGGGTCATTTGCGGAAGATCGATTATGAGAAACTCTCTCGTACAAATTTTTATTTTTCATTAATATATTGCCTCAAGTGAAAATTTTGATTAGGGACATGGAATATTTCCCTCTTTGAAGGTCTTAAACATGTAATACACTAGTGTAATGATATTTCATCTATTCGTGTGAGTGGTTGTTTAGGTTGTTCGTCCTAGGTGTAAATATCCTATTTTTTCGAACATGATTTTTGGAAGCATACCAAAGTGGAAAGAAAGACGATTTTGGGGAAAGAAAGTGTGCACAAGGAAAGCGACAGCTGGAAGGAAGAACAACACGTGCGCATGCAAGGAAGACCTAATGACAGTAGGGTTAGGGTTTTGGTAATGCAGTGTAAAGGTTGAAGAGCCAGAAAATGTATAAATATAGATACTTAGGTATCATAGGAGATTTCGAATGGTTTTTTTTTTAAGGATTGGAATATGATAGAGATAAGTTGTAGAAGAGTTGTTGTAGAGAACCGCTATGTGATATTTTTGTTGTATGATCTATTTTGTATAAGTTGTTGAGATAGAGAGGACAAAGGAGGGTATATCTTGAGGGTTAGATCGCAGGATGGGGAGCCTAGTGCGATCTAGTTCACCTCATATAGATCTTACTCAACTGTGGAGGATTGTAAATAGAATGGCGTTGTAGACACAGAAATACTATAATAAAAGAGTTGAGAGCCAAATATTTGTGGATGTATCCCAGGAGGGGGTGAACCGCGGTAATATATGTGTTATGTGATGAATGCATGCATATCTTTATTTTCCTCAACAGTTACTATTATTCTTAATGAATTAGTTGTTATATTTCATGTTTATTCGTCAATAATTGTACACTACGTTTACTAGTTATAAGTAATGGTTCAATATTCAATTCCCATATCTCGCACTCAATCCTAGGTTGTAAACACATGAGTCTTACAACCACCCATTAAAGTTATCTCGGGTGAGACTGTGCAGTGCATTCTGTGTGTTGTGTTGCCTTCTGGTTTACTAGGAGGGCCGATAGTTTTAGAGGATTTGTTGGAAACTTGAACAGACATGAACCCTAGGTCAATAAAATCAGACAGAATAGAATAATAGTAACTAGCAAATAGTTCTGTTGCCGTGGATAGGAACAAGAGAGGGTTGAGTAGATGAGATAAGTTGAAGACCTGTCGGAGGGAGATCAAGAAAAGATTAGGGAAAGAGAAATGAGCCATTAGAAGGGAATGTTAAGACCATGGAATCCCACAAAAGAAGAGATTGAAACTTGGCTAAGAACCAAAGAGATGGAGTTTGCACAGAAAGATAACAGAAACCCTAGAATAACACCCCGTAAATATCTTGAGAAATACGTGTTTATTGATTTACACGAAGTCTTTTTCTGTGATTTTCCACATTTATTGCATGAGTGGATACTAAGGTTGAAGTATAACCGCGCAACAAACCGAATTCGATAGCTAGAGTGGAACCTAGTACAGATCAAGTAGTTACAGTAGGTGAACAACAAACTCACCCGCGCAGTAGATTTTTGGCTTGACAGTATTGTGGTAGGTTTCATAACAGAATTTGTAGTTGACACAGCAAAGTCATATAGTGAAATGGAGAAAGAATTTCTATGAGGACCTCGAGGAAGGTACATTAGATTGTTGTATACGTCTATTAAGATATTGTTATACAACAAAGGTGTACTGACAATGAAGTCAAACAACTAAATTTACCTGCGTGCATGGGGGAAGGGGGGAAGCACTGATAGAAAGAGGATAAATGGAAGGAGGAAAGGACAAAGGTAAGAAGGAGGAACCCTTGGACCTGATCATGATGGATGACGACCAGATCCGGTGGATATTGGAGACAACTAGAAAGACGCGTAGAGGAGTACCCTACCAATACAAGGTGAATACCAAGAAGAGATTCGTAGTCGCGAGGGAAGGCTTGGCGAGTGATTAGGAAGAGGTAGAGGATCTTCGGGTTGTGGAGAAGATTGAGGAAATCATGTGCACAACATATGAGAGGAAGACAAGAGGTCCAAGAATGGGAAGATAAGGCAGCAATCTTATTCATATTAATGTCAGTGTGGAACCCATAAACCCATGTGTGACTAATACACCAAAGAGAACACCATTGTTTAGACAACTGAAGTTAAGAAGAAGTTCGACAGCAGGAAGTACATATACATAAGGAGCAACAAATGGAGGATCTAATTCAGACAGCACTAGTCAATTATCTACACCACGTGGAGGTAGTATTTCAACATTCAGGATGGCAGGACACAATCCCACCATCAGGTTTCCATAATTTTGAGGAGAAGCAGCAGAAGACCCTAAGAAACACTTGTTCATTTGTGCAAAGATCTGGGAAGCAAAGAATATCACTGATGAATATACCAAAATGGAACAGTTAGCTATTATGATAAGAGACCACGTACTAGATTGGTACATGAGTCTTGACGCAAACAGTGCATCGGGGATGACAAGGAAACCGATAGAAATTAAGAAGTTATTGATAAATGAGTTCCAGAAGTCGAACTCAGAGGATCAATACATGAATGAGATTATAGAAATCCGACAGAAACCAGGAGAATCTATATGGGAGATCGACCATAGATTCAAGCGACTGAAGGGGAAATTGAAATACCTCATGATCGATATGAAGCATCGGCACTTGTTTGTTAATTCACTACTCCCACACTTAAAATACCCGTTGTGACAAAAAAAGTTTCAAACGTGGGTAGAGGCTCTATAGGCAGCCCTACAACTGAAAGGAAATCAGTATCAGCAGACAGATCCAGCTATTGAAGAACTAAATGAGGATTTGAATAACTTAACATTCCAACTCAACCAAAATAAGAATAAGGATAAACGAGAAGTCGTTTGGTGTACTACATGCAGGACGGAAGTACACCACAAGAATGAATGCCCAACATTCGTGCAGTATATGGCAGCAGCAATTCCAAACTCGTTACCAATAGGAAAACCATGGTGTGAAGTATGTAAGAAACCAGGTCACGACCCATATCACTACCCGATGATGTAAATATACCAGACAGTCCCAAAGAGTTCATATTGAACCTTTTGCAAGTCAATAGACCACGACGACAAAGATTGTAGAACTATGGAGTTGATGCGTGACAAAATTATGTCTGGGCACGTCGTACCAAAGTTTAATTAGTTCCATCTCCATACAACACTGCACAACAACAGTATAATACTAGGCAACAACCATATCATAACACGCAACCATAGTACAACACGGCACATCCTCAATACAATATCGTGTAGTATAACTAGGCACCTCAATATAACACGCCGAGAGGAGATCGAGCAGGCTACAGAGGAGGAGGACGAGCGAGAGGAGGTTTCAGACGAGGTAGAGGACTAGTCGTATTTCATAATTGTCAACAACTAGGACACTATGCAAGGGAATGTCCGCTTCCACCAACAACTTGTATGTATTGTCTCACATCGGACCACGATACAGAGGAATTTCCGACACTACTAGTAAAGATTCAGGAAAAAAGAAACCAGAACAACCAGAATATTCAGTGTATCTCAGTCGAAGCAAGGGATGAAGAACGGAATATCAACATAGTTACCCACGGAGGAGCTAAAATAGAGGACGACGTCATTCGACAAGAGCTAGCACAAAATCAATGGGTGAAAAGAATGTCGGACCAAGGAAGCAGTTTGACACGCAGAAGGAAAAGGAGATATTTAAGCAAGACCGACAAGAATTCCAAAAGGAAGACATTGCAACGACTTCAACTAGGCAACAAAGTAAGGAAGCACCAAAATATGAAATGCCTCCGTTATTGGATCATACCAACGAAGTACATTCCATGGGACAAGTAAGTACAATCAAAGGATTTTTGCAATCCTGTGTAAAATTATTAAGTGATCCATCATCTGTGAAAATATTGCAAAACATACTAGAAAAAAGTAGTATCGAGACGGAAGTAAAACTAGAACCAAAAACAGTCAATCACCTACACACAAGAAGAAGAACAAGTAGGGATTTTAGATTGAATGCCAACATTGGAGATTTCAATATGGGAGACATCATACTGGATCTAGGATCTGAAGTTAATGTATTACCAAAGAAGACATGGCAATGCATGGGAGAGCCCACATTAGGATATTCACCAGTTCAACTAAAACTAGCAAACCAACACAGAGTCCTACCAATCGGTAGACTGAAAGGAGTGACAATAGACCTAGATGGAGTGTGCACTAAAGCATATTTTGAAGTCATTGAAATAGTGGACAACACAACACCATACCCAACGTTGCTTGGTTTGGACTGGGCATTTTACAACCAAGCCATAATCAATTTGAAGACAATAAATATGACATTTGAGTCAGGAGAATACAGGGTCATCACGCCATTAGATCCATCGGAAGGGGAAAGGTTTGTAGAACCTACTTGTTTGGACTTAGAGGAAATCAGTCAGTTGTACAGAACAACTGTGTGAGATGAGGATTACGTAAACCCCGAGGTAGTTAAAATACTCAGTTGGCAGAGCATTACTTCATGTGCAATAGACTCAGACAACAATTTAGAGAACTAGCAACAAAGGCTCCACGAAGTGTCCACTAGAATATGTGAAAGAATAGACCATGCAATAAGATGGATAGGCATGGAAATAAGGGAACCACCCAATTTCCACAGAACAAACTATTTGGAAACATTTTTGGCATAGTATGAAGACAAAGTTTCAGAGAACTAAATATTGTTAGCACTGGATATAGCACTTAAGGCCACACCAGCAAGATGGTGGGGCGCACACAAAGAGATAATCACAGAGTGGTACCAATGTAAGCAGTTACTGCACATAAGGTTCACCACAGAACAAAAAAACAATAAGAAGAAGAAGTGCAATGGATAAGGGGCACCAGTGGAACACGTAGAGGAGTGCAGAATGTTGTGGAAAATGACACCCCCAGAGGAATGGCCTCATAATTTTATACACACGTTGGAGGGCATACCAGCGAACTGGTATACAGACCAGGAATTACATAAAGGAACTATGACATGGATGACATTGCAACAAAATTTCACAATCACTTTATCATTCGAGCATGAGAACCCCAAAATAGACACAAGCCTTAAAAATATAAGAGGAGTGATATTCATCAAAGAACTAGAAGTAGAATTTATCACAAAAGAACAACAACGGAACAAACGGACAGTTAAGGAATTGTTGTCATGTTACCATGTGAAAAAGGAAGCACAAGATGAAGACAATCTGGGTGATATTCAGATAGAATAAGCAGAAGGAGAAAGAGAAGTGGATGGACCACCTATAGAATCAGAAGTTATTTCCGCATTGATCAAGGTAAAGAAAGTCAACACTGGGACAACTAAGAATCCAAAGATGGCCAGCATTGGAGATTACTAGGAGAACAAACGATAGAAAGCATAACAGAGTTATTGTGAGAATACATCGACTTGTTCCCCACAACATTTACAGAGATGAAGGGTATAACCGAAGATCTAGGAGAAATGAATATATCACTCAGACCTGAAGCCAGATCGATCAGACAACAACCATATAGAATGAATCTGATATATAAGTAGAAATTCAAAGTCGATATCGATAGGATGTTCGAAGCCAGAATCATAGAATTGGTCGAAGAGTCAGAATGGATAAACTCGATGGTAGTGCAGGACAAGAAATAAGGAGGGATTAGGATATCATCGACTTGAGGAAGTTGAATGATGCATGCCTACATGATTCATTCCCTACACCTTTCACGTATGAAGTGTTAGAAAACGTAGGTGGACATGAAGCTTACTCATTTACTGATGGATTCTCAGGCTACCACCAGATCAAGATAGCACAGGAAGACCGATACAAGACCACATTTGCGACAGAATGGGGATCTTACCAGTACACAGTCATGTCATTTGGATTGAAGAATGCACCAGCAATCTTTTCCACAGTAGTCATTATTGCGTTCAAGGAATTCATCCAACAGTTTTGCGAAGTATACCTCAATGATTTGACAGTTTATAGTTTGTTGAAAGAACATGTAGAAGTCTTACGACTAATGTTAGAAAGATGTAGAGAGTGCCAGATATCACTAAACATAAAGAAATGCATATTCAGAACACCGTTTAGGATACTATTGGGCCATATAGTATGCAAACAAGGTTTACTCATAGGTCCTACAAATATCGCAGTAATTGTTAACTTACCAGCACCAAAAATAGTATGTCATCTAAGAGCAATGTTAGGACACATGGGATACTACAGGAAATTTATCAAAGGATATGCGTAGATTACTGCACCAATGGAAAATTTGTTAAGAAATGATACAAAGTTTCAATGGAACGACGAGTGTCAACATGGTCTAGATTCTCTGAAGTAAAAGATGGTCACCGCGCCTATATTAGTATTGCCAGACTGGAAGAAGACATTCCACGTCCATGTAGATGCATCGGCCATAGCACTTGGAGATATCTTGGCGTAGCTAGGAAAGGGGGATTTGGATCACCCCATAGCCTTTGTGATTAGAAATATATCATAATCATAACATAACTACAACACTACAGAGTGAGAAGCCCTAGCTATGGTCTACGCACTACAGAAATCCAGACACTATTTATTGGGGAATCACTTTAAGATGTTCACAGATCACTCATCCCTGAAATACCTAGTCAACAAGCCAGTGTTGGGGGGAAGAATATGTTGATGGTTAGTACTATTTCAAGAATTCAACTTTGAAGTAATAGTTAATCCAAGTAAACTGAATGCAGGACCAGACCACCTATCAAGAGTCACAAATGGAGAAGAACCTATGAATTTAGAAGACAAATTTCCAGATGCCCAGTTATTCTCAGTCCATATCGTTGATGAATATTTCGTAGATATCATTCAGTACTTGAGCACAGGTACTGCGCAGCAAGAATATAACACCCCACAGAAGAAAAACCTGGTAGTCTACGACGCCGACTATCAACTAATTGAAGGACACTTATACAAATTGGGAGCAGATAGCATATTGCGAAGATATGTGTTAAAACATGAAAGACCAATAGTGTTATAGAATCCCATTAGGGGATCGCAGGAGGACATTACATAGGCAAAGATACCGTGCAGAAGGTATTGTGCACAGGAATATGGTGGCCGACGATTCACCGAGACTCGAAATAATGCTGTCAAAGATGTGATGTATGTCAAAGGGTCGGTAAACCCAACACAAGGGACGAGATGCCATTACGACCACAAGTAACATTACAGGCATTCGATAAGTGGGAAATATACTTTGTGGGACCAATCAACCCACCAACGAAAAGAACAGGAGCAAGGTACATTATCACTATGACGAGGTACCTAAGAAGATGGGTGGAAGTCGCACCAGTGAAAGATTGCAGCACAGAAACAGTAGCACACTTTTTGTTTGAACAAGTAATCACTAGATTTGGATGCCCAAGAATTTTGATGAGCGACCAATGAACGCACTTTATAAACAACACCATAAGTGCTATGACTGAAGATTTTGAAGTCCACCATCAAAAGAGCACACCATATCACCCGCAGGAAAATGGCACAATGGAAGCATTCAACAAAATCCTGGAAAACATGCTGACAAAGATCTGTAATGTCAATAGGGATGACTTGGACCTCAAAGTACCAACAGTATTATGGGCCTAGAGGACTACGTGCAAAAAGTTGGCAGGGCACACTCCATTTAAACTGGTCTATGGCCAAGAAGCAGTAGTTCCATTAGAATTATTAGTACCAAGATTGCGCATAGAAACAACTACATAAATGACAGAATGAGGTGTACTAGATGAGAAACTAAACTAGCTAATGACCATGGATGAAGATCGAATCTTAGCAGGATTCCACCAACAAGTTCAGAAAGCAAGGGACAAAGCTTGGCATGATAGACACATCAAGAAGAAAAATTTCAAGGAAGGTGATTTAGTATTGATGTATGACAACAAATCATTTCATCACCCAGGCAAGATGAGGATGCATTGGTTAGGACCATATGAAGTAAAATCTATCACAAATGGAGGATTTGTACAATTGAAAGACTTATCAGGCACGAAACTTAGAGGGATGGTCAACGGGAGCCGACTGAAGCTATATAAGGACAGTCGACCACCCACCATGCAGTAAAAATAAAAAATGTGTTAAATAGTACCAACAAAGGAAACATGCACCAAAAGGGAACGCACACTTAGGAATACAAATTCAGGGAGGAGAAGGAAAATGACCACGTACAAAGAAAAACAAGTGGGAAACAGAAAGTTGGCAAAAGAAGTATGAAAAGATGGATTCAGTCAAAATTAAAGGACAAAAATAATCGATGGGATGCCACATTAATCGTGTGAAATGGAGACAACAAGGCAAAGTAATGGAAAGTATGAAAGAACCACATGTGCATTGAACCTGCAATTAAGGAAGTGTCCTCGACAAGATTCATGCAAAGCCCATACAACACACAGACGTGGGACCAAAGAGTCCATTTTCAAAAGGAGAGTAGACAGAGAGAGATAGAGGTTAAGGAGCATAGAGCCGAGTGCATAGAGGTCACAGAGACCATCCAAACTCAGAAAACGTTTGACAGTCACCGCCATGGCACCACCAAAGCAAAAATAAGCAAGCGAGAGTGCCAGACCAAACAGAGTTCAAACTAGGTCACAGGTACAGTTGCAAGAAAGTGAATAGTAGCTACCAGAGATCGCCAATGTCGATGAAATCCCATCTCCAGACATAGCATCGGTGAACCCTACACCTATACTAGAAGAAACACAACAACCAGCACTAGAGGGAACGAACATAGATAGACCGGTAGAGGTACAGAAGCCGTAGAACCAGAATGCAAAAACCCTAAAGGAGGTACATCCAGATAACACTGAAGTAGCTTTGAAAGTCAATGGAACGGCGATGAATCAGGAAGGAACAATCAAGCCAGAAAAGTCGCAAACCACCATATCAGACCACCCACCAGAAGGAATGGTAGAGGATGTCACAGGTTGGCGAGAATGGTACTCTAAAACACAACCGGGAGTAGCTGGAACTTCGAGCCAGCCACCACCGCCAACGAAAGACAAGTAGAAGGTACCGATGCCACCTTGCAAGCAACCAATTGCAGCAATCATTCTACTGTGTATACCAGATGGGCTATGAGTGGGACTAGACTTGTTGATCCATATTGACAAGCTAAAATACTCAGACCACGATGTAACAAACGCAGGCAAGTTTTCAGAATTTGCAAAGAGAGTGTACATGAAGACAGTGGGCATAAATTCGATTGGGGAACCAATTGATCAACCACACCAATGGGAAACAGGGTTGGAGAAAATAGGAATCTTAGGTCTGTTGGATCTACCACATTTTGGCAGAGGTCAGTGCACAGGTTCATGCGTCAAACAAATTTTAGCAGTCACACATGGTGGAGATATCTGGTTGGACAAGATCATCTCGATAGATGTAGAGATTATTGCAAACATAATAGGATTTCCATCCCGAGGCATGGATCCAACGAAGTTCTTGGATGGAAAAACCAAGGAGAAATCCCTAGAAGAAGAAATGAAGAAGAAGTATGGCACCGACAGGGGGACACGAGGAATTATTCTTAAGAGGATCAATGATGTCACCATGTAAATGGGCGCAAAAATCTTAGCCTGTAAGTTGCTGCGAAAATGCTGCAGAGAGGAAGTTCCAATTGGGGTTGTCACAGTTGCAGCGCAATGCGTCGAGGGCACCATATCTCTTGAAATTATTCCTGGATGACTGTAAGGATGTGTATGACCTAGGAACAAAGTTTCACTATTCATGGCTAATCATGTTAATAGCCTTTATGGGATGGAGAGAACCAACGTATGTAACTTTTTGTACCAGACCCAAGCCAAACCAGGGAGCAAGATACTTACTACTGAAATCCACGTCAAATGTTAAGCAAAAAAGGATGAATGGGTCCATATTTTAAGGATACCTACATGACCTACAGGAAGCCATCTCCAACATGTGGAGGATCACACCAGAGGTTGTCGCACGATATTGGGACGTCACCAACTTCAAGGCCACACGCCACACAATATGGATATAGGCACGGAAGGATCCTGATAAAAAGTGGCTACCAATGCACTATTGTATCGTAGAGGGTGACATCGACATGGTCATCAACGAATGGCATGACGAATGGAAGATTCCAGTCCTCACCCAGGAATTTCCAAAAAAAACAACAGAAGAAGAGGTAGGGCAGGGAGAAACATAGCCTCAAGAAATTCAAGTGCCCAAGAAGTGAAGGACAGGCTAGACAAACACAACACAAGAAAATGAAGGCAC
This sequence comes from Picea engelmannii, assembly GCA_009831015.1. Taxonomy (NCBI): domain Eukaryota; kingdom Viridiplantae; phylum Streptophyta; class Pinopsida; order Pinales; family Pinaceae; genus Picea; species Picea engelmannii. Next base: position 20,210 of record WSFP011325781.1, read on the forward strand.
AACGAAGATCGGGACCCGGAAGGGGAAAAGGGAGAATACGTAGTTGGACAAAGAACAACAGAAATAGGCTAAGGAAACGTAGGGGACCGCACCAAGTCCCAAATCACAGGAACCAAGTGGGAATAAGAGGCCAACTACACAAATAGGAGGAGCACACAAGAAAACAAAGACCCAAAGAACACCGTCAAAATATAAAATCATAGAAGACGATGGAGAAATGATAGCCCGAATGGTCCAGGATTGTCTAGCCAAGGAATTTGACAATGTTGGGCACCATAGGGATAGGATTCAAGAGGAGATGGAAGACATGTGGTAGTTCCTCAAGTGAATTGTGGAAGTGTGGACAAAAAACAGTATGGGAATAGAACCATCAACACCATAGATAAAGGAGAGAGTGGAAGAAGAAGAACGAGATCTAGTCCATACAATATTGCAGTCGAACGCAACATTCCACATCACACCCAATATGTTGCACATGGACGAGATATTGGGGCACACACCCCTAAAAGACTTAGCTCAAATCTAACTAGTGTTGACATGGATTCCATCTAGGGCACTACACAAATTGCAGGTCAACGTAAACCACGAGGTACAATCTCGTGCATGTAAAAGCTTAGTTGAATTGTAGCAGGAAATAGAGAAGTGGGATACATTGGAAATAGTCTATTAATAAGATAACTTCGAGACCCAAGAGGAAAAGGATTGGAGCAGAAAGTGGTAGGAACTTACGAGAAGATTCCAAAAGCCACGCAGGGGGAGAAAATCATAGCAGCAGAACAAATTGATCAGATTGCACAGGAAATTTATCAATATCAGAAGGAGATTGAGAGTCTTCGAGAGAATATCACACCCACTACTCCACCAGCAGTGAAGGAGCAAAGGAAGTAGGAAGCATTAGCATAGTTGCAGGAGATAGAACAACAGGTCAACATAGCAGCTGACTTGTTTGATCAAGCAGTACATCTTTGGACAAAGTTAGAGGAGGATTAGTAGGTCCAAAGGTGGGACAAGGAAGAATAAAGGATCAATGCAATGATCCAAGACCTCAAGCAGAGGCAGAAGACAATGGCTATCACGGAGTGCGTCAAAAGGGCGTAGGACATGAAGAAATTTCTGGCAAAACTCACCACTACGCAAATATAGAAACAAGAGCGACAGGCTCAAATGGAACCACTACAAGAGAGGGTAGCAGAATTCCTAGCATAGACAGAGGAAGCCAAGGCACAGATAGCAGAGACTCAGGTAGAATTCACAGAATTGGTTAGTGAAGAAGTTGCAGTCTAGGTAGTGGACACACTCAAGGAGAAGACTGCACAAGCACCGACATGGGCATCGAAGCTCAAGGAAAAGTTCCAGGCGATCACCAAAGCGGAAAGAAACCATGCACAAGGAAAGTGATAGTTGGAAGGAAGAACAACACACACGCATGCAAGGAAGACCTAAAAATGGTAGGGTTAGAGTTTTGGTAATGCTTTGTAAAGGCTGAAGAGCCACAAAATGTATAAATATAGATACTTAGGTATCATAGGAGAGTTCGAATGGTTATTGTTTTCTAAGGATCGGAATATGATAGAGATAAGTTGTAGAAGAGTTGTTGTTGTGAACCGTTATGTGATATTTTTGTTGTATGATCTATTTTGTATAAGTTGTTGAGCTAGAGAGGATGAAGGAGGGTATATCTTGAGGGTTAGATTGCAGGCTAGGGAGCCTGGTATGATCTAGTCCACCTCATATAGATCTTACTCAATTATGGAGGATTGTAAAGCGAACGACGTTGTAGATGTGGAAATACTATAATAAAAGAGCTAAGAGCCAAATCTTTGTGAACGTAGCCCAGGAAGGGGTGAACCATGGTAATATCTGTGTTATGTGATGAATGCATGCATATCTTTATTGTCTTCAACAGTTACTATTATTCTTAGTGAATGAGTTTGTATATTTCTTGTTTATTTGTCAATAACCATACAATGTGTTTAGTAGTTATAAGTAATGGTTCAATATTCAATTCCCATATCTCGCACTCAATCCTAGGCTGTAAACACCTGAGTCTTACAACCACCCATTAAATCTATCTCGGGTGAGACTGCACAGCGCATTCTGTGTGTTGTGTTGCCTTCTGGTTTACCAGGAGGGCCGATATTTTTAGAGGCTTTGTTGGAAACCCGAACAGACATGAACCATGGGTCAATAAACTCAGACATAATAGAAGAATAGTAACCAACAATGATCTAATATCTCTAAGTGTAGAAAAGAATAAAGAGGCTAATATCTATGCTCATAAAATTTTGACCTAAAATATGGTTTTTTTAGGCCTCAAATGGGCTCTAGAAGGTTCTAGACTCCATATATATAAAGTATTATCTCCCCCTAAAATGGGCCCTACAAGCCAATAGCTCCAATTTTTCCACACATAAAGTACCAAAATAGATGAAAATTTATATAATGATCCACTATGGATAATACATCCCCATTTAGGGAGTGGAGTTGAGGAAATATTTCCTCTACCGTCTCCCTAGAGTAACATCTATCCTTTCCTAGAAGTTTTCCTTTCAACCCATCCTACCATATTTCATACTATCTTCGTCTATTTATTTTTTACTTCTTCTATAAAACTATATCTTTTTTCAACTTTTCCTGATCTTCCGGTGTTAAGTCCTCTATGGTAGCTAAGAATTGCTCATCAATGTCCTAGTCCAACATGGAAATTTCATAGAGTTTTAGATTCTTCACATTCACTACTAAGTACATGCTCATTTATGGGGGTAGACTGAGTCTATAGACATTATCACCCACCTTTTCCAACACTTCAAAATGACTATACCATGTAGCATTGATATTCTTACCAGGACCCTATAGCCTTTCTTTGTTCAGATACAACTAAAACCTATCTCCCACCTTGAATGTTTTCTCAATCATGTGTTGACCATGCTAGGCCTCGTACTTTTCCTATGACTTATTCAATGTCTCATGTACTTGCAAATGAATCTACCTAATCTTACCAATGAATGTTTTAGACTTTAATTCTTCTCTTGTAGTTCTTCCCTCACTCCTCCTTATTGTCCATATACAAAATCTAAGGGAGAAGATGGAAAATATCCAAATAAATTTTGGAAAGGGAACTCCCTGCTAGAAGTATGTATTGCTCTATTATAAGAGTGTTGAATATAAACATAATTTCCATCCTAGGTCATTTGATGCTTCCAATTGTAACCCCTCAAAACTTGAACCAATTTCATGTTCACTACTTATTTCTACCCATCTATCTATGGATAGAAAGTTGTTCCTATTTTCAACATGATGTCCATATTCTCCCAAAGTGTAGTCCAAAAGGCACTGAGAAATATAGTATCTCTATCTAACATGATTCACCTTGGTATCCCAAAGTGAACCTAGGCCTTTTCAAAGAACATGTTCACTACATTTGGTTTGTTGAAGCTTACTCTAAGCCTAAAAATACTATCAATGGTTGGTGATCAGTGTGGATGATGGTCTCGTTTCCCATCAGCATAAGCATAGATTTCCTTGTCATGTGTAGGGTAGTTGGGGACTCCACCATGAAAATTTTCATAATGACAGAATAATGGATTACCTCCTTGCATCAAGACTACTCCCATAACATATCCAATTACATTAGTCTCCACATTGAGAGGCTTCTACAAACTAGGCAATGCAAGAATAAGTTATTTATTGATCTTTTGTTTCATCTCATAAAAATATTTATATTTATTCTTTCTCCATGAGAAACTCTTGTTATTTGCCATTGTGGCATAGAGAGGTGAAACCACAACTAAAAAGGATGCTATAAAATTCCATAGGTACTATGTTGCCACAAAAAATATCCTAACTTGATTGGAATCAGTAGGAGTTAGACACTTAAGGATGACCTCCATATTCGTGGGATCTATCTTGAGTTCCACCCCACCAATCACATACCCTAATACACCAAAGATTTTTGGGAAAACTCACATTTCTTAATATTTTTCCTATAGTTGATGTATTTTTTTAGTCTCTAACACATGCATGAGATATGAGATATGCTCTTCCTAGATAGAGATATAAACCAGTATACCATATAAGTACACTATTACAAATGAATATAGAAAGGGACACAATACATCATTCATCAAAATGAAAAAATGTAGCTAGTGTATCACATAAACCAAAGGCATCACTAACCATTCATATAGAACTTGCCTTGTCTTGAAGGAAATATTCCAAGTTTCTTGGTAGTTAAATCATACCTAGGCATCCTAAATTTAGATCCAACTTGGTGAAATACTTGGCATGTTGCAACGGATCTAGCAAGTCATCAATCCTGGATAAATGGTATCAATTCCTGAGCGTGATCTTATTCAAATATTTATAGTTGATACGTTTTCTCAAATTCCCATCCTTCTTGGTACTATGATGATAGGTGACCCACAACGTGTGGTGCTTGATCAAATTACTCCATACTCCAATAGTTGTTGCAAATATTTATTCACATCATCTGCTTGTAGAATGGACTATCTATACAACACAATGTTTGGCAATGGGAAGCCAGAAAACAATTGTATCACATGTTCCACTTCCCTCTTAGGTGTTAACCCTTTAGGTTCTTCAAACACTTATCTATAGTCCTATAAAATATCCTCCAACTGATGTTTCTCCTCTTTAGTATCCCTTTAGATATTCTTTTACTTTTACTGATTCATCTCCTTATTGATTCTCTCTTAAGAAGAATAATATAAAAAAAAATATAAGATTGATCAATTTATTAGCCTAGTTAGAAATTACTAGTGAGATCTTGGATTTACCTTTGTGTGAATTGACAATGATAGACTTCCCATCTTTGATCAGGTGGTACTAGTTTTCTCTCCTCATGAAGATTGCATCCATCATATACATGTAGGGGATTCTAAAAACTACACCATATACATCAAGTGGTACTACATCTAGCTCCACTTCATCAATATAATTTGCACTTGATTAACTTTTTTAATTCGCATTGATAAAAAAATTAATGATTCTTGTATTTTGTTTTTTTAAATTTCGAAACGAAAATAGATCTTTCCTTTGAACATTCAGTAGCGGTTGTTGAAAATTATTTTACAGCACCGTTGACACATGTACTAATATGGGAAATATTTTCCATGTTGGCATCTCTCTACTACTCTAAATAAACCAAATAATCAACAAGTGGCATGTTGTAGTCTTCAATGATATCAATAGAAAAATCCAAAAGTTAGGAACACCATTGGTTAGCATCATCGATCCAATATATGATATATGCACAAGTATTAGACCAAGTGTCTAATGATATTTGGCACAGTTTTAAGATTTTTCACCTGTGATTCCAATGTATTGACTTGTTCTTGATATTGGCCAAAAACTTCCTTCAATTTTAACTCTTGTTTCTCATGGAGAATAGTTATTTCTTTCAATGTTTCTCTTTTAATTTTTCTATTTCTTGCTTATGTTGATGCTCATAGATAGAAATCTGTGAATTGAGTTGTTCCCTTAGCTGGCTAATATACTACTACTACCACTCCTCTTCAAACAAGACTTATGGTTTCTAAATATTTCCTCCAGAAATATCACATGTGATTTTTACTTTTCCAATTCTCATATAATTTCATTAATATTCCATGCATTAGCAATAGTAAAATCTCCCAAAGAAAAAATTGTTTCCTTGGCAACATTTTCTGGCTCTAGCCTTGCAACATTCCACACCATGACATGTCTTGATGACTCTTCTTTAGAGCTCCCCGACTTCCTCTTCTTTTTTCTTCATTTAATAATTTCTTTCTTCGATTTTCTAATGAAATAGTCACCAAGGGGTACCATGGTTTCTTCTACATGTTCTAATTTATCCAAATCAAACCTTGTAGGCAACATTTCTCCACTAAGGGTAGTAGTAATAGTTGGTGTACCTGTAACATTAATTTGAGAATCTTCAATCATATTGTTCTAATTTGGATTGCTTCTTGTCATAATTTCATTATTAGGCCGTGAGGTTTGCAATCATGTACTTATCTCTCCTTTATTAGAATTGTCTTACTCTTATTTGTTATGTTCCTCTTTTTTCATTCCCTGGATAGGATCTCTCTGGTTATCTTCAATACTCATCATTTTTTTTCTTTTCTTCTTAAATAGTTTATGCCTTTCTTTTTGATAGGATAATATTTTTTCCTTATCCTAGATATCTTTAATACTCTCAAATTCCTGAAATTGTTTTTGTAGACGATCTTACCCCCATCTCACCCGAAGAAATGCCTCCTTCAGATTTATTTTTTACTACAAAATGGAAGGCCATCATAAAAAGAGAATCACACTATAAGGATGGAGTGATGACTAAGAGGCAGAGAATGGTGTATGATGGAAATAATCGAGATGATCCTGAATTCGCAAAGGAAGTCGCATGTTTGTTAGGTGCTTTTTCCATGGTCAATCAATGGTATGTGTACAATTTGGTCAAACAACTGCAACAGAAGTGCCTATTGGTAGAGCACTTGAAAATTCAAATGCATGCCATGGAACAGACTATAAGGGACAAGATGAGTCACGACTTCGAGGAAATCAAAGTTCAAGATCAACAACAAATCCAACAGCTTCATGCCAACCTTGATCAGCTCCATCAGAGTTTGCAAACCAACCGAGGATTGGTCACTCGGCGCGATGAACTAATAAAACAATTGCAAGCTAGATTGGACCTAACCGAAGGTACCTCGATATATATCGCGGCCTTCCAAACTCAAGCACGGGAAAAAAATGAGAAGTTGGAAATTGCCCAGCATGACCTTTTTTTGAAGGTTGATGATATCCAAAAGTGCTACCAGGCAGTAGACATTTCTCTGAATGACATCAATGTCAAGAAAAGAGAAGCCCGCTCATCCTAGGCTAGGTTTCAAGAAGTTATCATTTTGGTGCACAAAGATAATGTCTCTTATTTTCCTATGCTCTCTCCTTCCGAACAATTACGAGGTGATATGGCCCTGAAGGTCTGGGAAACAAGTTTGGCAGAAAGAAAAATATTAGCCAGGGAGGTAAAGGATGCTTGCCTAGAAGTGTTGTCATCATTAGATAAGATGCTAATTGAGTTTTAAGGAAGTAATATATCAGAAACCTTGGGGCAAATTGATATTGAAATGAATCAACAGAATTACAGAAAGAGGAAGGAAGAAACTCTAAGAGCCATTTAAGAAATGAGACAAATTGTTCTTCTTAAGATCAATAAATGTCTAGTAAGTAAATGCTCTCATCTCCAAGCCACAGCGCAGGAAATAAAAAGGATCCAAGAAAAAATTCCTCATGTAGAGAGGAGATTATTCACTTTTGAGGTAAATGAAACAATTGATCCCTCAAAGTTCATAGTAGAATTATTGAATAGATGCAACCAATGTATCAAACATGGGAAACAAAGCACAGATGGAAGCAAATAAGGAAACATGCACAGTGCCCTTTATTTTTACCCTCCCTACCTTTCACCTTCCTACAGCCACTTATCTCATTCATTCACATTCTAATATTGGCTTATACCTGATTCATCATCATACACCTATTCCATTGTCATCATCCCCACGAACGATTACTTTTTCTTATGCTCATTATACATTCCTTGATGATCCATGCAGTGCTACTCATCTTATTGCCACTCCTCCCTAATCCTGACTGTGTCTCATTACACTGTCGAACATATCTACAGGGACAAATGGAAACATATAAAAATGGTCAAGACAGTATGTCGAATTATTAAGGATTCTAGACGATAGTTATATCCAGCCTAAAGGACTAAAGAAAAGAGGCATTTTTTCCTAGCAGATGAAGAGATGGAGGAGAACGCCAACAGAGCTCATTAGATTTTACATATTGTTGTATTATTCAAATATATGTTATTTTCATTGTAAGAAGTACAACCATTTTGAGATGTGACAGTTTTTTTATAAACACATAGATTCAAGATCCATTCAAAGTTGCTTCCTTCTGGATGTAATAGAGAAAACTTCCCTTTTTGAGTATTAATACAAGTGCAAACAGAGATTCTAATTTTCGTTCAGTTTGAGTCGTGTGTTTCTTATGTATTTCCATGCCTATGAATTTCATTATGTAATTCCTTGATAAGTGATTGATTGCAATTTAGTATCACAACTACCATAATCACATTATATCGGCAATTCATTAAGTAAGCAGTTTGTCCTCTGTATTTACTATAAGTAAAGCAAGACCTGCAAGCTATTTGAATTACTGCATCTCATATCCTATTCAAGGGTGCCCTCTTTACTTTTCTTCTACTGCAAACAAGGTAAGACTCATCTTCCATTGATTCCTAGCTTTGTTTAACGGTTTTGTAAGTTTCCCTCACACCATTAGATATTATAATTGTGACTCGGACAATGAAATACAACCTATGTGTTGTCCGATTATTAATTTCATTTAAGGATCATTTCTTATATAACTAAAGGTAGAAAAAACACTCTTTTAAAATATTCTCTTTAAACATTCTTGATGCCTGACATTACTCTTTGATTCTTAAGTTTAATCTCAGGAACAACACCTAGGATGCCTCAGAGTCATACCACCAATATTTTACTAAATCTACCATATTGAGGTCTTGGGATCGTAATACTTATAAAATTTGTTTGTTTAAATTGACTTCACGTGGCCTTTATTTGTACATAATAGCTAAATCTCATGGTATCAATGATGCTACAATTTGGCGAGATGCACTTACCACTACAAATTTGTTGAGGTCGACATGAGAAAATATCCACCATACAATGTCATAATATGGAAAAATCATGACCTTGTAGCTATATGGTGAAGGTCGGATTTCTCGAACATTGTATATGCTTCTCTATCCACTTCATCATCTTTAGGAAAATCCTCGTATCTGAAAACTTTGCAAATTTGTCCCCAATATAAGCATCCTTTGTGTCCTTTGTTATGACTTATATCAGAGAAGAAGGCAGCAATAGGGTTTTTTTCTTGCTTAAAATCCTTATTCTATAAATCCTCAACTTATGTATACTTTCCTTTTGATTTCTTAATCATTTTGTTTATCTGCATAAAACCATAGTTGCATAGAAAAATCATAAAGATTTAGAATAAAATCAAAAGAATAGCTAACTCAATAAATCCATTTAGATAATGAATATTTCTTCTTACAAGAGTTTACTATAATTTGTAATCAAATTTGGATATTGGTTTACTGTAAGAAGAACTTCAAATGCATATGTAGAAAAAATTAGCTATTATTTCAAAGGAATGTGCAATAAAAGTAATGGTTTCACGAAAAACTAAGTTTAGTAGGTGAGGCTCAAGTTATTTCACTAAGTGCCATTAATTTCCCATGATGTGAGTTTAATTTATTTGGTTGGGAAGTCAAATTTGAAGTGAAAATAATTGAATCAAAAATATTTTAATAATGGAGGGTATAGTTCATCCGAAAATCCAGTATTTGTATAATGAAAAGTAAACAAAAACTTGGATATGAATGTCAGGTCAGATGTCACATCGAATGACATGTAGGATACCACGTTAACTCATCGGTTAGGTGCTAGTAAGTGGATGATATGGCATCAAATGTTGAGTGGGCGATTACAGGTCCGGATTCTGAGTGTCCAAAATAAAGGGGAGGTTGTTATAGGCTCAACACTCCTATACCAATATGATATATAAATTGTAGATATTCCACTAGAATAGTTCATGACAACATATCATTGAATATTCTACAACCTTCTACTATGTAGTGTTTTATTTTAGATTGCAGATTTTTAATATTACTAGTTTAACATAGAAATTAATGAAATAAGTTGAAGTTGAAATGAAAGAGAGAAGAAATAACACACCATCCACACTGTTGGCACTCTGTAAACTTTATTTGACTGAGAAAATGAATGACAGAGGCAACCAACAAAACAACTTTGAGGTTGGAAACTAGACTTTCCGACCTAGAGAGGGCTCTCTCTAAGTCTTCGTCTTTGTACAGGTTATGGATTTAAATTGTCTGCTATATTTCACTCTTTCATACAATATTTTTTGGTTCTATTGGAGAAAGAAAAGTAAGACCTTGGGATATGGAGTTAGTTTAAGAAAAATATAGAAACAAATGACTTAGTCATTGAACTAGAGAGGATAAAGGCTAAATAAGCAACAATATTTCAGTTAAAAATCGTTTTGTGTGGCGGGATAAAAACACATGAAGAAACTTGGAGAACCATTGGGGATGAATTCAGAATTAACTTAGAAGAAACAAGGTCGTCTAAATGGCGCAAATCTAGAGCACCGCGCAGTGAATTCTAGATTCGAATCACGTTCCTATTTAGACAAAATTACATATATGAATATAAATAACACAGGAAAGAATGTACACAAAGAGAGAGTACAATACATCAGACTGCCACCGTTAGAATATTTTCGTCAAAGTTTCAGGACCTTTGCATTAAATTTCAATCGAGCTCAAAAACTACATTAAATAGTCTCTGTCTACACTATTTTTCCAATCAACCCCTTTTACACGAAAATGATCCCCATATATAGAAAACTAAAGTCACCGTTGGCTGCTAGGGTGGAACTACTCTCTCCTAGAGTCATGGATCTGATTTCTTTGAAAGAAAACAATAACTTCAACGGATTTACTAAAAATAGAAAACACGACTTTGCCAAATCATAATCGTAACCAAAAATTTCTTTAAAATCATTGATCACGATAAAATTAGACCATATGGTTGTGATAACTCATCATGTGCATTTCTGGACACTTTTTCACACCTGCACGGTAAGTCTACTACGCAATAGTAACCTGCAGCAAAAACACAGCAGATTGCGTAGAAAACTGGGAAAATAGGCGTTAAATATGACATCATATCTCACGAATAAAAAACTATTTTTCAAAAAGGAGAGAAAATTTTGTAGGTAATCTCGTTATAAATAAAAGCCTCTCTCAGTTTCTTGAAATGCACTGCCAGCTAGCCGAAATATGTGTCGCAAAAACATGTCTCGGACATGAAATCATGAAAACTGAAAAATAGGGCTCAAAGATTCCTTTGAATCTCCAAAAATATGAAACAATTTCCAAATCTAAGAGAAGTTGTTATTATTTGGTTTTTCCTTGACACAAACCTCTCGGGGATTTTCACAATTCCTCTCCATTTGGTCATAAATTGATCTTGAAGTTGACTACTATACCCGTCATTTGCGCAGTGCACCCTGTAGCCTGTGCACAGGAAAATCCTATGCACGACAACATCCTATGCATGAAAACATCCTATGCATGACAACGTCCTTTGCGTGAAAACATCCTCTGTGCGACAACGTCCTTTGCGCGACAACATTCTCTGCGTGACAACATCCTATGTGCGACAAAGTCCTTTGCGCGACAACCTTTTCTGCGTGACAACATCCTCTGCACGACAGCCTCGTTTGTGTGACAACATTCTCTGCGCAAAAACATCATCTACGCGACAACATCCTCTATGCGACAACATCCTCTATGCGACAACATCCTATGTGCTACAACATCCTCTGCACGACAACATCTTCTGCCTGACAACGTCCTTTGCACGACAGTATCCTCTGTGCGGCCCATAGCAAATTTTACAGCGCGTGGTGAATTTTGCGACGCGCAGTGAATTTTGCAGCATGCAGTTGCAAATGGAAATGGAAATAATAAATAATAAACCTTCCCTTTGAAACCGACCCTTGGATATGTTAGATGATGCCAGGCATAAAAACCATATTGGTGTTAACAGGCATGACTTTGCAAACTGTTGACAACCCTCTAGCCTTACCTATGAAAATCATGGTGCTAACAGCTGGCTCCAATGGGGATTCTATCCTCCATGTGAGGTAGAAAAAATAGTAGACCACATGCCTTATCCGTTAGGTTGTTCCCGAACCATTGAAAACTCTACTCTGACTTGTCACATGTATCCGCTAAAAACCCAAAATTGTATGTGCTCCAAACTGAAATCTAGAAACTACTGAAAATGAAAACTGCATATTGTTGAAATAAATACCCGTAGAACCAAGCTTATTCATACTCCTACCTACCCTAATTTACTAAGAACAAATTTCAAATCAAGTAATCCCATATTTCCGATGAAGTTAGTCAAGAAAATGGTTTCTTGACTACAGCTTACTTTCAGCTCCTCTAGTCATAAAGTCAAGACTGAAAAATGACAATTTATCCCACCATTTGAAATTATCCTCATGTTCAAACATTACATAGCTCATTTCGATTGAATATTTTAGTGGAGCTGCAAAAGGATCTTTGAGAGCAAAAACAACTATCACTCCTTTATGACCAACAATGAGATCATCTTTAAATGGTTCTTTTTTTCTATTCACATTGTCCATGTCATAGAAACGTTTTTGAACAACATCTTTTTTTCGACATGAGGATTGTTTGTTGGCTGAAGATTCATTTTCTATTGGTAGGATGAACTTTGGACTACTAACCTCGGGCCTGAGATCATAATGCTTGTAACAGTGAGCCATGGCATCCTCATACCCTCTTTTATACTATTTTGAACGAGTTAATAGTGTTTCATCTGTCTTCAATTCATATTGTTCTTGTTCTTGGTCAGAAAATTCTTCAAAAGGAGATGAATCTTGGCATATCCATTGTGCTTCTTGTTCTATCTCAAGTTCCATAATAAGATTTTGTAAACATTATAACTTATCTTCTTGACTAAACATATGACGGTAATCCAAATAATATAATAATGAAGAACAAATATCTCCATAGCAATAATTCTTAGCAGACATATCAATCCAATTTATGAAATTTTGAAGAGAAACAAGGTCTTCCACCAACCTTGTTGTTTTTCTTGATGAAGTATCTAGATTGAAAGACAAGCTTGTCATTCTGACGCCAAGAAACTCTTCATACCTCGAGCTCTTTGAACAATGAAGTCTCCATGAAAACTTTAGCTCTAGATTCTTATGCCAGTGGAATCACCTTCAAACTGATTTTGTGATGTGTGGAGTCGCCAGAGAAGAAATACAGTCAATATGTGCCTAAGTGTATGTTTCTCTCAGACCTTAGAACTAAAACAATGTCATTCTTCCCAAGGAAAATAATAGAAATCGTCCCCGGCAATGGCGCCATAATGTTATCACTTTATAAACTTCGTTTGGCTGAGAAAACGAATGACAGAGGCAACCTATAAACCAACTTTGAGGCCCGAAACTAGCCTTTCTGACCTGGAGAGGGCTCTCTCTGAGACTTCGTCTCTGTACAGGTTATGGCTTTAAACTGTCGGCTAGATTTAACTCTTTCATACAATATTTTATGGTTCTATTGGCGAAAGAAAAGCAATACCTTGGGCTATGGAGTTAGTTTAAGAAAACAATAGAAACAAATGACTTAGTGACAGAACTTGAGAGGATAAAGGATAAATAATCAACAGTGTTTCAGTTAAAAACCGTTGTGTGTGGCGGGAGAAAAACACATGAAGCAACTCGGAGCACTGTTGGGCATGAATTCAGAGTTAACTTTGAAGAAACACAGTCATCTAAATGGTGCAAATCTAGAGCACCACGAGGTGAATTCTAGATTCGAATCACATTCCTATTTAGAAAAAATTACATATATGAATATAAAGAACATAGGAAAGCATGTATGCAAAGAGAGAATACAATACATCAAACTTCCATCATTAGAATATTTTCATCAATATTTTGTATATTGTCCATATACAAAATCTAAGGGAGAAGATGGAAAATATCCAAATAAATTTTGGAAAGGGGAATCCCTGGTAGAAGTATGGATTGCTCTATTACAAGAGTGTTGAATATAAACATAATTTCCATCCTAGGTCATTTTATGCTTCCAATTGCAACCCCTCAAAACTTGAACCAATTTCATGTTCACTACTTATTTCTACCCATCTATCTATGGATAGAAAGTTGTTGTTATTTTCAACATGGTGTCCATATTCTCCCAAAGTGTAGTCCAAAAGGGACTAAGAAATATAGTATCTCTATCTAACATGATTCACCTTGGTATCCCAAAGTGCACCTAGGCCTTTTCAAAGAATGTGTTCACTACATCTGGTTTGTTGAAGCTTACTCTAAGCCTACAAATACTATCAATGGTTGGTGATCAGTGTGAATGATGGTCTCATTTCCCATCATATGGTGATTCCACTTCTTAATATATTGAACCATAAGCATAGATTTCCTTGTCATATGTAGGGTAGTTGAGGACTCCACCATGAAACATTTCATAATGATAGCATAATGGATTACCTCCTTGTGTCAAGACTACTCCCATAACATATCCAATTGCAGTAGTCTCCACTTTGAGAGGCTTTTAGAAATTAGGAAATGCAAGAACAAGTTCTTTATTGATCTTTTGTTTCAGCTCATAAAAATCTTTATGTTGATTCTTTCTCCATGAGAAATTCTTGTTATTTGTCATTGTGGCATGGAAAGGTGCAACCACAACTAAAAAGGATGCTATAAAATTCCATAGGTACTATATTGCCACAAAAAATATCCTAACTTGACTAGAATCAGTAGGAGTTAGCAACCTAATGATGACCTCCATATTCGTGGGATCTATCTTGAGTTCCACCCCACCAATCACATACCCTAATACACCAAATATTTTTGGGAACGCTCACATTTCTTAATATTTTTCCTATAGTTGATGTTTTTTCTGAGTCTCTAACACATGCATGAGATATGAGATATGCTCTTCCTAGGTGGAGATATAAACCAATATAACATATAAGTACATTATTACAAATGAATATAGAAAGGAACACAATACATCATTCATCAAAATGAAAAAATGTAGCTAGTGTATCACATAAAACAAAGGCATCACTAACCATTCATATAGAACTTGCCTTGTCTTGAAGGAAATATTCCAAGTTTCTTGTTAGTTAAATCATACCTAGTGGCATCCTAAATTTAGATCCAACTTGGTGAAATACTTGGCATGTTGCAACGGATCTAGCAATTTACCAATCCTAGATAAATGGTATCAATTCCTCGATGTGATCTTATTCAAAGATTTATAGTCGATACACTTTCTCCAATTCCCATCCTTCTTGGGTACTATGATGATAGGTGACCCACAACGTGTGGTGTTTTATCAAATTACTCCATACTCAAATAGTTGTTGCAAATATTTCTTCACACCATCTGCTTATAGGATGGACTATCTATACAACACAATGTTTGGCAATGGGAAGCCAGAAAACAATTGTATCACATGTTCCACTTCCCTCTTAGGTGTTAACCCTTTAGGTTCTTCAAACACTTATCTATAGCCCTATAAAATATCCTCCAACCAATGTTTCTCCTCTTTATTATCCCTTTAGATATTCTTTTACTTTTACCGATTCATCTCCTAATTGATTCTCTCTTAAGAAGAGTATTATAAAAAAATTTCTAAAAATGATCAATTTATTAGCCTAGTTAGCACTTACTAGTGAGATCTTGGATTTACCTCTGTGTGAATTGACAATGATGGACTTCCCATATTTGATCACGTGGTACTAGTTTTCTCTCCTCGTGAAGATTCCATCCGTCATATACATGTAGGGGATTACAAAAAATACACCATAGACATCAAGTGGTACTACATCTAGCTCCACTTCATCAATATAATTTGCACTTGATTAACTTTTTTAATTTGCATTGATAAAAAATTAATAATTCTTGTAATTTTTTTTTTAATTTCGAAACGAAAATAGATGTTTCCTTTGAACATTCGGCAGCGGTTGTTGCAAATTATTTTACTGCACCGTTGACACATGTACTAATCTGGGAAATATTTTCCATGTTGGTGTCTCTCTGCTACTCTAAATAAACCAAATAATAAACAAGTGGCATGTTGCAGTCTTCAATGATATCAGTAGAAAAATACAAAAGTTAGGAACACCATTGGTTAGCATCATCGATCCAATATATGATATATTCACAAGTATTAGACCAAGTGTCTAATTATATTTGGATCAAGACCCTTTCCTTGCTAGTCATTCGTGGAATATTCTTAGGTGTCATATTACTCTTTATTTTCCAAACCTTCATTTTATCAAAATATGTTTGTGCATTCCTTTGCTGTCCATCTTGAATTTCTACTCTATCAAAAAACTTGAGTAAATCATTATGATGTTGTTGAATTTCACTCAACTTCCATGGAAATCTTCTTGAAGATCCTTTAGTTTAGAATTAAAAGGTAAATATTTTGACATGAAGAGTTCAATATGACTTGGCCCAGTTTTAAGCTTTTTCTCCTATGATTCCAGTCTATTGACTTGTTCTTGATATTGGCCAAAAACTTCCTTCAATTTTAACTCTTGTTTCTCATGGAGAATAGTTATTTCTTTCAATGTTGCTCTTTTAATTTTTCTATTTCTTACTTTTGTTGATGCTCATAGATAGAAATATATGACTTGAGTTGTTCCCTTAGCTGGATAATCTACTACTACTACTACTCCTCTTCAAACAAAGACTTATGGTTTCTAAATATTTCCTCCAGAAATATCACATGTGATTTTTACTTTTCCAATTCTCGTATAATTTCATTAATATTCCATGCATTAGCAATAGTAAAATCTCCCAAAGAAAAAATTGTTTCCTTGACAACATTTTTTGGCTCTAGCCTTGCAACATTCCACACCATGACATGTCTTGATGACTCTTCTTTAGAGCTCCCCGGTTTCCTCTTCTTTTTTCTTCATTTAATAATTTCTTTTTTCGATTTTCTAAAGAAATAGTCACCAAGGGGTACCACAGTTTCTTCTACATGTTCTAATTTATCCAAATCAAATCTTGTAGGCAACATTTCTCCACTAAGGGTAGTAGTAATAGTTGGTGTACCTGTAACATTAATTTAAGAATCTTCAATCACATTGTTCTAACTTGGATTGTTGCTTGTCATAATTTCATTATTAGGCCATGAGTTTTGCAATCATGTACTTATCTCTCCTTTATTAGAATTGTCTTACTCTTATTTGTTATGTTCCTCATTTTTTATTCCCTGGATAGGATCTCTCTGGTTATCTTCAATACTCATCATTTTTTTCTTTTCTTCTTAAATAGTTTATGCCTTTCCTTCTAATAGGATAATATTTTTTCCTTATCATAGATATCTTCAATACTCTCAAATATTTTTAGGATATATTCATAACTCTGAGCTTCTTCAAATACAATGTTAAAGGGTATCAATTCCTAAAATTGTTTTTGTAGATGATCTTACCCCCATCTCACCTGAAGAAATGTCTCCTTCGGATTTCGTTTTTAGTAGAAAATAGAAGGCCATCGTAAAAAGGGGATCACACGATAAGGATGGAGTGATGACTAAGAGGCAGAGAATGGTGTATGATGGAAATAATCAAAATGATCCAGAATTCGTAAAGGAAGTCACAGGTTCATTAGGTGCTTTTTCCATGGCCAATCAATGGTATGTGGACAATTTGGCCGAACAACTGTGACAGAAGTGCCTATTGGTAGAGCACTTGCAAAATCAAATGTAATCCATGGAATAGACTATAATGGACAATATGAGTCACGACTTCAAGCAAATCAAAGTTCACGATCAACAAAAAATCCAACAGCTTCATGCCAACCTTGATCATCTCCATCAGAGTTTGCAAACCAACCGAGGATTGGTCACTTAGTGAGATGAACTGATAAAATAATTGCAAGTTAGATTGGACCTAACTGAAGGTACCTCGATATATATCTCATCCTTACAAACTCAAGCACGGGAAATAAATGAGAAGTTGGAAATTGCCCAGAACGACCTTTTTCTGAAGGTTGATGTTATCCAAAAGTGATACCAGCCAGTAGACCTTTCTCTGAAGGGAATCTATGTCAAGGAAAGAGAAGCTCGTGCATCCCAGGCTAGGTTTCAATAAGCTATCATATTTCTACACAAAGATAATGTCTTCGATTTTCCTATGCTCTCTCCTTCCGAACAATTACGAGGTGATATGTCCCTGAAGGTTTGGGAAACAAATTTGGCAGAAAGAAAAATATTATCCAGGGAGGTAAAGGATGCTTGCCCGGAAGCATTGTCATCATTATATCATAAGCTAAATGAGTTTGAAGTAAGTAATATCTCATAATCCTTGGGGCAAATTGATATTGAAATGAACCAACAGAATTCCAGAAAGAGGAAGGATGAAACTCTAAAATCCATTTAGGAAATCAGACAAATTGATCTTCTTAAGATCAATAAATGGCTAGTAAGTACAAGCTCTCAGCTCCAAGCCATAGCTCAAGAAATAAAAAGGATCCAAGAAAAGATTCCTCATGTAAAGAGGAGATTATTCACTTTTGAGGTAAATGAAACAATTGAGCCATCAAAGTTCGTAGTAGAATTATTGAATAGATGCAACCAATGTATCAAACATGGGAAAGAAAGCACAGATGGAAGCAAATAAGGAAACATGCACAGTGCCCTTTCTTTTTACCCTCTCTACCTTTCACCTTCCTACATCCACTTATCTCATTCATTCACATTCTAATCTTTGCTTATACCTAATTCATCATCATACACCTGTTTCATTGTCATCCTCCCCATGAGAGATTACTTTTTCTTATGCTCGTTATACATTCCTTGACGAGCCATGCAGTGCTACTCATCTAATTGTCATTCCTCCCTGATCCCGACTGTGCCTCATTACATTGTCAAACATATCTTGAGGGACAGATGGCAACATATAAAAACGGCCAGGATAGTATGTCAAATTATTAAGGAGGCCAAACGACAGTTGTGTCCAGCCTAAAGGACTAAAGAAAAAAAGCGTTTTTTCCCAGCAGATGAAGAGACAGAGGAGAACGCCAGCAAAGCTCATCAGATTTTACATATTGTTGTCTTATTCAAATATATGTTATTTTCATTGTAAGAAGTAAAACCATTTTGAGATGTGACATTTTTTGTATAAATACATAGATTCAAGATCCATTCAAGGTTTCTTCTTGCCGGCTGTAATAGAGAAAACTCCCCTTTTTGAGTATTAATACAAGTGCAGATAGAGATTCTAATTTTCATTCACATTGAGTTGTGTGTTTATTATGTATTTCCATACCTCTGAATTTCCTTATGTAATTCTTTGATAAGTGATTGATTGCAATTTAGTATCACAACTACCGTAATCACATTATATCAGCAATTCATTAAGTAAGAAATTTTTCCTCTATATTTACTATAAGTAAAGCAAGACATGCAAGCTATTTGAATTACTGCATCTCATATCATGTTCAAGGGTGCACTCTTTACTTTTCTTCTACTGCAAACAAGGTAAGACTCATCTTCCATTGATGCCTAGCTTTGTTTATCGGTTTTGTAAGTTTCCCTCACACCATTGGATAATATAATTGTGACTCAGACAACAAAATACAGTTTGTGTGTTGTCCTATTATTAATTTCATTTAAGGATCATTTCTTATATAACTAAAGGTAGAAAAAACACTCTTTTAAAACATTCTCTTTAAACATTCTTGATGCCTGACATTACTCTTTGAGTCTTAAGTTTAATCTCAGGAACAACACCTAGGATGCCTTAGAGTCATACCACCAATATTTTACTAAATCGACCATAGTGAGGTCTTGGGATCTTAATACTTATAAAATTTGTTTGTTTAAATTGACTTCAGGTGGCCTTTATTTGTACATAATAGCTAAATCCCATGGTCTCAATGATGCTACAATTTGGCGAGATGCACTTACCACTGCAAATTTGTTGAGGTCGACATGAGAAAATATCCATCATACAATGTCATAATATGGAAAAATCATGACCTTCTAGCTATATGGTGAAGGTCGGACATTTTATATGCTTCTCAATCCACTTCATCATCTTTAGGAAAATCCTCATATCTGAAAACTTTGTAAATTTGTCCCCAATAAAAGCATCCTTTGTGTCCTTTGTTATGACTTATATCA
>ML842028.1:0-18938 GCA_009831015.1 Picea engelmannii
TCAGCCCTCGAAGTCCTTCAAAGTTGTCCTATACAACGGAAGGCACTGTTGAAAGCTATCAGTGGAATCGACCCTACGGATATGAATTTAATAATTTTTGACTTGGAAGATCACATTCCAAGGTTACCCCCTCAACTCGCATTCCAAATACAAGTTATTGTCTCCGAAAAAAAAATTTGTAGAATAGTTATCGACGAGGGTGCCTCAACATGTGTCATGTCCATTACCTACTGGAAAGCCATCGACTCTCCTCCTTTGACTGAATCCCGCAACACACTCAAATCCTTTAATGGATCTGGTTTTAAGCCTTACGGTGTACTCCCTTCGTTGTCGATTATGTTAGAAGGCAAAATGGTCCAAGTTGAAGTGGAGGTCTTTGACGCTCCTTTCAATTACAACCTTCTACTTGGCCGTAGTTGGATTGATTCCATGTGCACAGTTGTGTCGACTTTGTTCTGTGTTGTGCATTTCCCACATCAAGGAAAGGTAATTACCATCGACCAATTATCCTTCTTTAACTCCGATGCACGTACCGAAAACATACCGTTCATTGCCAAAAACCCCCCGGATACGAGAACATCGGTGTGGGTCTTCTTAAGGACTCCTCGTTAATGAGTACCTTCCCCATCCCACCACTTGATGTTTCACATTCTTCTGTCGCCTCGATCAACGTGATCTCCACCTCTATTCGCGGAACCCTTGCGTCTCACGACCCATGGATGATACCCAACCCCGACGATCATCTTCATTACGGTGACGAAATTCCTTTGAGTCCAGTTGAATCCACCTATCAGACCATTCAATTGACAACCCCTTCTACCCCCTCTCTTGGTGATTTCTCTCCAGATCCTTTTTGCATCATTTTTCCCATGGATGAGATGATTATGTCTGTTATGGAAGACACCCCCTAGGATAATGGACATCACCGTTCCATCCTCTTCCTAGAACAACACACCATCGAGGGTTACCAACGGATCTCGACCTCATCGACCATTGTCATCATTTCTACCATTCCCTAGGTTACACACGATGTGTTTCATGAAGGGAACTTAAGTAATATCTCACCCACCATCCCCCTCAACATATCCATAAAACCTGGAATTGTAAAAAATGTGCATATTGGAGCTTCGTGTTCCCCTGACGAAATTGTCACCCACAAGTTGCTTTTCAAATAATTTTGTGATGTCTTCTCCTGGAGATATGAATAAATTCCAGGTATTGACCCCGACATTATGATACATCAGATTAAGACATACCCAGACGCTAAACCCGTACGACAACACCTTCGTCCGATCCACCCAAGTAAAGTGGTTGCTATCAAGTTTGAAGTCGAGAAACTTCTCAAAGCCGAATTTATTTACCCAGTGGCTCTCACTGTTTGGGTTTCCAATCTTGTCCCGATCGACAAGAAACAAGGCACAAATCTGCGTATGTGTTGATTACAGGGATATTAACAAAGCATGTCCTAAAGAAAACATTCCTACCCCCTTCGTTGACCAGATCATCGACGATTGTGCTGGAAGTGAAATATTATCTTTGATGGATGGTTTCTCTAGATATAATCAAATCAATATCATTCCCATGGACCAACACAAAATCGCTTTTATTTGTCCTTGGGGCACTTTTGCCTATCGGAAACTTCCTTTCGGTTTAAAAAACATTGGCACAACTTTTCAGGGTGCTATGTCTTACGCCTTCCATGATATCAAATACATCATGCAGCCATATCTCAATGACTTACCCGCTCATTCCATGTTCCGTGTAGATCATCCCATACACCTCCGAGCCATTTTCCTTCACTGTCGGTTTTACCATATACGCTTGAATCCCCACAAATGTGTTTTCTGCATCGAATCTGGCTGACTTCTAGGATTTATTGTTTCATGTCAAGGGATCAGGGTAGATCCTTTGAAGGTTGAGGTGATTATCAATTTCCCTCCTCCTTCTTCGCTTCGCCAGTTACAAAGTTTGCAAGGGAAGGCAAACTTTCTTCGTCGTTTCATCCCGAACTATGCCGAGCTAACTCTTGGATTTACGCGACTGCTCAAGAAAGGGTCTGATTTCATATGGGATACCACTGCCAACAAAGCTTTTGAATAGTTGAAAATGTCTCTGACACGTACCCCACTTCTCTTCCCACCTGATTACAGTCGCGATTATTTCCTTTACCTCGCAGCCTCAGACTACACCATCGCTATGGTTCTCGTCTAGGAGGATGATTCTCATGACGAACACATCATCTATTACTTGAGTCGAATTCTTACACCTACCGAAACCAAGTATTTACATGTTGAAAAACTAGCCTTGGCATCCTTCCAAGTAGTTCAACGTTTCTGGCACTATATCTTCTCTCGCAAGACTACAGTAATTTCTAACTGCAACCCTATGCAGCACATTCTCACACGTCAACTTCTAGGGGGAAAATACTCCAAATGGATCATGATACTCCAAGAGTTTGACTTAGAATTCAAACGTGCTAAGTCCAAGAAATCCTTAGTGTTTGTTGAGTTGAAATGCGACTTTCCCTACTCTGAGACGGAAAATGTAGCAGTTGATTCATTACTTGATGAATCCATTTTCCTGATTAGTTCTGATGATATTTGGTATGGAGATATCATCATATATCTCCAAACCCATAATTTTTGGCCCAATTTGTCTAGTACTGACCGTCGTCGAATACGCTACCAATCCTGTTAGTATATTATCCTTGGTGATACTCTTTATCATCGTCGGATTGACTCTATTTTTCGATGCTACCTCACATTTGACGAAGCCGAGAAATCCCTAAATGACTACCATTATGGAGCATGTGGTGGTCATATGTCTGGGTATGCTACTTCCCAGAAGATCTTGTGCGCAGGGTATTTTTGGCCTTCTTTATTTAACGATTGTATAATTGTCATCCAAAAATGCCATGCTTGCCAGACCTACAGCAATAAAATATGGTCACACCCTGCTCCTCTTCATCTTGTGGTCTCCATTGGTCCTTTTGTGAAATGGGGTATCGATTTCATGACATGTCACCCTCACTTGGTCGGGGGGCATGGATACATTATTGTAGCTGTAGATTATTTTACAAAATGGGCCGAGGCGGTGCTGACATTTGACAACACCGGAAAGACTGTAACATTATTCTTATTCAATCACATCATAGCTCATTTTGGTGTTCCTCAGGCTATCGTCACTGATCATGGTAGCCACTTTAGAAACTTCATGATGTCCAAACTCACTAAAAATTTGGGTCTTCGCCATGAAAACTCAACACCGTATTACCCACAAGACAACAGCCAAGTCAACGCAATTAACAAAGTCCTCATTACCATTCTTCGACGAATGATAGGGATTCACAAAACGAGTTGGCACACAATGTTGTTTTCTTCATTGTGGGCTTACCAAACATCTGTTAAGTCTGCTACCAAGTTTACACCATTCCAGTTAGTCTATGGTCTAGAATCCATTCTACCAAATGAATGTGAGATACCCTCCCTAAAACTAGTCATTGAACTCTTCCCAAACACTTTTTCCAAAGAAGAATGTTTGTTGTATCTGATGTGATTAGAAGAAACTCATCATGATGCCACCCTAGTCATAGAATCCCAGAAGAAACGCGTCAAAGCCCAATACGACAAACATGTCAAGCCTCGCGTTTTCTCCGAAGGTGATCTGGTTCTCCTTTACGAACAATATCGGGATATGCTAGGAGCAGGAAAATTTGAAGCTATGTGGCGAGGTCCTTATATCGTTAGACGAGTTTTAGAGAAAGGATCTTACAAGTTAGTGGACTACGACGGTATCCCTTTGAGTGAACCCAGAAATGGGTTGTACTTAAAGAAGTACTATGCCTAAGATCGCTTGTGCATGAGTACTTGTATTTTATTGTATCATACTTCTTGTGTGTTACTATAGTATGATTTTTCGTTATCTGGTCTCTACCCTCGACTGCTTATGTTACATTGTGTTTGGTTTCCAGATGTCAGAGTCTTCACTACCCCACATTGGCTTCACTGATGGTGCTAGCCATAGTACTCAGAACCTTTCTTCTACTGCTTGGGAAATTTATAGCTCTACAAACGAACTTATCACTCTACGAGCCGTGTGTCTCGGCCGTGCGAACAACAATATTGCAGAGTATAGCACCGTCATCGAATTTTTTATTGATGCTATTTTGCTCGGTATCCACCACTTGGTTGTACGAATCGATTCGCAACTAGTAGTACTACAACTAAGTAATGTCTATGCTATTCGAAGTCCTACTTTATTATGGGTATATTTACAAATTCGCCTCTTGGAACGTTATTTTGATTATATTGAGTATCAGCACATTCCTAGATGTCTAAATACATTGACTGATGCATTAGCTAACTATGTATTAGACATACATTTGGGCCATTTATAAACCAATCACATCACATGTATCACACAACACAAGAAAGTCGGTAGAATCCATATATATGTATATAACAATCAAAAGTTTTTACAAAAAGTTTATGTCCAAGGACCAAAATATCAAAATGTGAAGCTCATAGCTTCTACAAAATAGCGTCATGGGTGACGCTCATGATAACACACAACTGCCCAGGCCACCCTATGAAGCATTTGACTAATAGACTTTGACACGCCTATAGTATGGCGTTGATAACGTATAGGGATCTCTCCAATAGCCATATCTGGGATGTCAGTAGTCAACCCCTCCAAGTTATTTTCCACTGCCTCGTAGTCTTCAGCATCCCATCGTGCCACTAGAGCCACCTCTCCTCGCCACTGAATAGGATACGTTCCTGGAGGTTGATATGGCCCCACATCTGTGTCATCAAAAAGATATTTTTTATTAGTTCTTGGACAAACATAAAAACATTTTATATGATAAAAATTACAAAAACATTTAAAAATAAAAAAATGTGTACTTCTTACCTAGGTCACCCCACTAAGCATCCTCAAGTAGGGCCAAATCCAAATCCCCTCGGAAATCCAAACCAGTGTATGCGTAGTCATCAATCATCAACATTGGTGGCCACAACCAGTCAAAAAATGAATCATTGTACTTGATGATGGGCCCAGCTACATGTCGGGCCATGAGGTTGCACCACCTCAGCATCCTCAGATCCTGTGGGGCCGGTAAACCCCAATCAAACTTTTATCTCGGCAATGGGACCCTCTCGAGGAAGAAGGATAGAAAAAGTGATCCATACCCAAATTGCTTCAAGTTTCCCCTTCTGCACTTCATCAATTGCCTCTTCATACTCCGGAGAACTGCAACCGACCAGTTGAAGACTCGTGGCTCTATGCACTCTATGGAGTATTGGAAGTAGCTCTGGTGAGCCATGTATGGATATAAACTCCCGATCATGCATGCTATAGTGAACAAGATGGTTCGCAGGGTCAAGTTTTGGACCCCCCAAATAGAAACCTTGCCTTTGCTTCTTTCTACCTCAAGAACACAGTACTAGCGAAAATACTCACTCATAGGGAGTCTGCCACCTCGACTACCGGTCAATATAGCATGGTACCCATGCCATGATAGTCCTATTAGAAAATATATATCCTCGATATCTAGGTTCAACATATGGACTCCCACGTGAAAAAATTATTGGTCCACGTCCCACATATGAACCAGGTATTCCAATAATCTGATTTGGGCCCTCATACCCAGAATCCTGAAGAATTTCAAGAGGCCATATTCCAGGAGGGAAGCAACTATACCCGGGTCATTCCCAAAAATAGCATCGTCTTCCTTGTGTTCTCTTTCTCACCACTCCAGCATTGTGATGATCAAACACCTGCACAAGAACCATAAGAGAAGGGTCAGCAACTTATTTCAAACCTTGGCATAATTTTTATTAAGAAAAAATCAAATTTAAATTTCATTTTTTGGCCCCCACAGGTGCCCCTTTAGAACAGTGCAAGATTCTTGCAGGTGCCCTTAAGGCCACCTGCGAGAATCCCACATTCTTGCAGGTCTCGCATGGTCAGCCTGCGAGAACGCTTGGGCGCAAGTTATGGCCCTAAAATAAACCTAAAACCTTGAAAATTGCCAATAAAAACTAAAACTAAACCATGGAAAAGGTAGAAGATCGAGAGCTTACCTCGTTGGCGGAGACAGTTCGCCAAATGGTCTCTTGTGCCTCCCACGATCGAGCAACAAAATTTGGGGGAAAATGAGGTGTATTGGGCAAAGTTCTTGGCAAAATCACAATGAAAATGGTAAAAGCCCTCTTTACCCATATTTATTCACTTTTTACCATTTTTGTTGATTTTTATATTTTTTTGTCTATAAAACCTAATGCCTAATAGTCCTTTGAGTGTGATTTTTTGCAGATATAGAAACTTTGAAGTCCACGCGAAGGAGTACACATGTTTTTTCTTTTTCGTCGCATGTACGAATGCTTTTTAGGGTTTTTAGAAAAACCTCGAGCTCAGTCTCCATTCGTTCTCATGCTCGAAAATACATGAGAACGTAACTGAGTATACTTTTTTCATCTTTTCGTACTCGTCATGGTCACACGAAAATGATGAACGCAAAGGAGTATCCTTTAAGCTCTTTTCACACTCCATAAAAACAAAAACATGGCTGAGCGACCTTGTTTTGTTCACGCTTGTAAACGTATCTGAACAAAATGTTCAATGGGTGATAGTTTATCACTTTTTCGGTCCTGTCGAACTATTTTACGAAAAAGAAACTGAGAGAGTTCTCTTTAAGTGTTTTCCAGACTCTCAAAACATGAAAAACCCCCAAGTTTTCTATCTTTGGACTCGTTAAACAAACATTGAAAGACCCGTAATGGGACCAAGCCACTCTTTCCTAGGGTTCGTTAAATATACTCTGAGGGACTCGTCCGAAGGATGAGCTTACATCAACAAGCATATGTTATCCTCCTCAATCTTGCGTAAAAATAAAGAGGTACTCACCAGAAATGGTGGGGGGGATTTGGGGAAAGGGATGTGTTTTCGTATTCATATTAATGGAAGCAAGCGTCGCTCTTGAACATGACACCCTCTATTCATAATTTGAAGCTGGTTTGGGAATTCCATTTGTCTCTCATTTGACATGCTACAAGGTCATATCCTGGATCATCTCTGAGTCAGTGCTGCCAAGTTCTTGGTCATGTCATTCGTATGTTCAAGAGTAGTTCATCCAAGCCCTCTATTGAGTCGGCCATCTGTAATTGTTCATTCTTACAATGTCAGCCTTCCCTGTGTCCATTTCAACCTATATTCATACTCTGTTTCATCCTCAAAATTTGTTACTTATTTCATGTCATTAATGAGGGATACATCAAGGCCCTCCTGTGATGAGTCTTGTTCCGTCGACTCCAACTCATTATACGGAAACAAGACTTAGAAATTATCTGGTACCTTGGAACTTGCATGCCTCAATGGCAAGTTTCCTCGCTTTTGACAGTGGGTTTTCATTATTGATCCCTGATCGGGAGGTTCCGTTGAGTGTTCGACCTCAACTCATTTATTTACATTCATTGGATTGCACTAGTGTACCTTTGGAGTCATTGACATTAATCTTGATTTCCCTCGCACTTGTTAACAGTTTCATCAATGACCAGTAATCAAGTGGTTTCTACCATGTTCGACTTCAGCACATGTAATCGCATGGCTAGATTCGTACTTAATGGTGATGGGTCTGAAGACCCTGGGTCTCATTTTTTTTATCCAGGTTGCGATGGAGCATGTATGATTTGCATCGGCACATAGATCCACTTTGTATGTCATGTGGCTATGTTGTCTTAATTTAAGTCTTCTCGCATAGATCCACAATGTATTCCTGGTGGATATGCAGTATTTTGATGGCATGGATCTACGGTGTATGATTGGTGGCCATGACCTACATTCATGATGTCATCCATCTGTGATCTGAGTATGGGAATGCCTACCTCATAATTGGTATTATATTCTATATATGTTTGGTTGTTTGCAAGTTTCCGATTAGGTGTGCTCCTGGTTTCTTACACACACACGCAGTTTACAAAGTATTTCGGTTGTCATAAGTTTCGGCCTCATACTTTGGGGGGAATTCTATTACACATGATTTTGGTCACTCTGGTGATGTCTCAATAGTGATGTATTCAAGCTCCCAACAAAGATCTTTTTCTTGAGAAAACTGGCTCTTGTCTTCTTCCAAAAACATATTTTTAGGATGAGTTCGCAGGCTGCTTATGGTCTAAGGTGCAAGAATCCTTCATTCTCGCAGGCCACCCACACTTAGGGTGAAAACTTCTCATAGTCTACTCCATATATAGGGTGCGAACCTATTTTTAATCTTGGAAAGGAGAAGAGTTCTTGAGGGTTCTAGAAGGGAATCTTCTAGAAAATAAGTTGGCATTCGCATGGTTATCATTCTACTGACTTCTCAGATTTGATGGGATCATCCTCATCCATGTAACCATCTCTCCTTCTCCTATATATTGAAAGGTTTCTCATGGAAAAGGTTAAGCAAGATTGAATGAAGAATTGGTGAAAGAATTGTGTGAAGAACCCTGCTTGGACAAAAGCTTGAAGACTCTATTTGGTCTATCAAGAGGAATTGGATCTTCTTCATGCAAGTACAGAACAAGTGTGTTTGTTGGAACCAAGGGTCACTGAAAGGAAGCTTGCGACATCAAGGCAATTAGGTTGTATCTTCTACTTTCAATGAATATGATACAGCGTCATGTCCTTTTCCCATAAAGTCACTCTTACTTTATTGTGTAACTCCTTGATCATATGCATAAGTTAACATTGAATATACTTTGCTATCTTCACTTTGGTTGGTTTGTGTTGTCTTTGAATTGACTTCACGAGAAGCACCGAAACGAAGCGGGAGCAACAGAGACCTAAGGAAGTGATATCAAGGTATGTCACTCATTCCTTCTCTTTAGTAGATTCAATGACTACATCTTAGGGAAAGAGTCCGGTCTTGTCTTGTTTTGTTCTAGATCCAAGTGGATCTAGGGAGATCTGTTAGTGTTCGCACCTACCAATTTGTCTGATAACAAGAGTGAGAGTGCATTCTTCATTGTTTTATTGATTCTTCTTTCTTGTCCATGTCCTTTTCTAAGGTTCCTATCTATGATTGTTGTTATTTTGTTGTGTTTCTCTAGGAGGGATTGTCATTCTTCAATATTTTTCCATGTGTCCAAAGTTTTTACACTTGTAGCATTCCACTTCGGTGCTTAATGATTCAAACTTGTTGTAACTTCTTCTCTGTGTTTCACTAGCCCTTCTTGGGTAACCCTTTTGTGTATGACTTTCAAAGTTGTTTATGTTCCTTTTGTTATCTCTCCAATTCACAAATTTATGTCCAAAATTATTACATGCATAACATAAACCAAAAAAGATAGTTTGATACCTGGGATTTGAAGATATTATGAAAGAAGGTGCTCTTATGAATCCTTCTTATTCTTGAGACCTATATGTTTCTATCAGTTGTTGATTCTGAAATCTGAATCTTCTCGGTGGAGGAGTGTCCCTGTAATTTTCTTTGTATACCTTCCTATCCCCTTTGATTGTTTCTGCATAGATTTTTGGATATGTTTCGTGTTCTGTTGTTTTGGAGCTTGATCCCTTTTCTATATGATTGTATCCAAGTCTGGACTTGTCATGATTAGGACTTTGACTATTGATAATTTCATTCAAAAATTTTGAGTTGTTCTGCATATTTTTATTTTGAAGACCCTTTCTTAATGTGACAATCTCTGCTTCCAAATTTTCAATGATCCTGTCTCTTCCTTCTAGCTGTTCTTTGAGTGCTTCTTCAATTCTTTTATCTTCTTCGATTTGAACCTTCAAATTTGTGATCATTTGTTTTGATTCTTGGTTGTCTTCTTTCTTTTCTAGTTCTTCTTGTAGCTTCTTGTTTTTCCTCTTTTCTATTCTGATAACTTCTATGGCACTCAACAATTCCTGTCGGTATTCAACTTCCACCTCTTCAATTTCTTCTTCGACTTCTTCATATTCTTCTTCAGATTCTTCATATTATTCTTTGGAGACTTCTTTATCAGATTCTTCTACTGCCATGAATAGAACTCTTTTTGATTCACTGACACTGAAATCATCTTCATCTGATGATGAGATGTCTTAGTTGGCGCATACGATTTTCTTGAAAAGATTCTTTGTGGTTATTTTGCCTTTATATGTTTGTTTGTTTTTTGAGTAACCTTCATCATTTCTCTTTTTCTTATGAGGAAATTTGTTATAAAAATGACCAATACCATCACAATTAAAACAAATTAAAGGAAGCTTACCTATATACCCATCGTCGGTTCCCTTGTTCAGTATTTTGAAAAAGTTGGCCACTTCTTCATCATCTTCTGATACGTCACTATTGCTTCTATGTTATTTTTCTTGTTACTTTCCCTTTTGGTTTGATCTTTTGGATGCTTTGAAGGCTGCTTCTTTTATATCTGGATTTTCCAGTTCAATACTCATTTCAGATGATGTGAATATTCCATGTAGTTCGTCCATTCTTATTGAGTTTAGATCTACTATTTCTTCTAGTGATGATATCTTAGGGTAAAATATCATAAGAAGAGATCTTAGTACCTTTTGAACAATTACAGATTCTTGAATTTCTTCTCCCAAACCCATGATTACATTCACTGTTTCATCAAATCATAAGAAGTAAGCTGCAATATTCTCATCTTCCTTCATCTTTAGTTGTTCGAACTGACCTCTATAAGTTTGAAGCTTTGTTTCTTTGACTTTTGAATCTCCTTCATAAATATTTCAAAGTTTTTCCCAAATATCTTTAGTGGATTTACAATGTGCAACTTTGGTGAATACCATTTCTCTAAGACCATTCAGAAGTGCATTTTTGTCTTTGGAATTATTCTGACCGAGTTTCACTTCTTTGTCATTTGTTGGTGAAACTGCTAGTACTGTGTATCCATCTACAATTTATTGTCAAATTTCAAATCCTTGTGCCTGTATATATGTGTTCATCCTTATGCTCCAAAATGCATACTTTTGTCCATCAAATTGTGGTATTCCATTTTTATACAAGTTGTTTATCTCCATGATCTACCTTTTAGTAGTTAAAATGATTTCTAAAGGAACCTACTCTGATACCAATTGTTGGATTACGGAGAGGCGTGGTGAATCAGTAATAGAACAACTTAATCATGTTTAACCATATAATCCAAGTGTTATATCAATGTAGCATTATCATCCAATAATTCTAGAGTAAATAAG
This sequence comes from Picea engelmannii, assembly GCA_009831015.1. Taxonomy (NCBI): domain Eukaryota; kingdom Viridiplantae; phylum Streptophyta; class Pinopsida; order Pinales; family Pinaceae; genus Picea; species Picea engelmannii. The sequence goes on from ML842028.1 coordinate 11,179, forward strand.
CAATGAACAAATAAACAATCATAAACATACAAAATACACCAGTGTTTTACGTGGAAACTCAAAGCGGGAGAAAACCATAGAATGTTTTTTCTTATATGTCTTGAAGAATTACATTCATTGGAAGAACCAACTTCCTTTGTTTTCCAACTGCAAATGGAAGGAGACTCCAACCCTGTAGTTTCTCAGGCTACAACCTGAGTGAATCTCCAACTCCCCAATTCTCTGGATACCACCAGAAGGAGGCTACAACCCCATATGTTCTCCGGCTACAATCGGGAGGTGGCTACAACCACATGTCCTTGCCTCGTCCAACTACCCTGACGTATAAGTAGAATGATGGAACCACTACCAGACTATCACTTTGAGATATACTATTGTAAATGCATACCAATAAACCTACACCAAACAACATGTACCAATAAACCTGAACCATGCATCAACCATGCATCAACATGTACCTCAACCTGTAATCAACTTGTACCATACACAAGTGCATAAACCATGCACCAACATGTACCAAACAACCTGTAATCAAACTGTACCATAAACAAGTGAATCCAATCATGTACCAAGTATGTACCAATCATGTATCAACTACTCATCAATATGCACCAATATCATCAACTATACACCTCATGTATGTGCCAACTCATCAACTACTTGGCTCAACCATGTACCCAACATGTACCTCAACCAAAATCCCTCATGAATTTCATCATCCAAATATGATTTGTAACTTTTTAATAGACTTGATGTATATAATCACATACCTACAAACCTTCCTTAACTTTAACAACAAGAGACTAGCATTTTCATCAAAGTTTTCTTTAGTCCCACGTGACTAGTTTTGGATTAGTCAATAACTCTAACTTGAAATAATCATAACTATGTACTTGTAATGAATAAATATCTGAAAATAATAAACAATGTTATTCAATTTGTTTTATTCAATTCCTCTAGGTTTCACTACTTGGAACCTCTCAAAAAAGGAGTTATAGAAAAAATGGCATACCTTGTTGAATTTTGTCTTATTCTAGACAACGAACTTGTAGAGCATGCCCCACACAGAATATTTTTTGTATGTATCTAAAATTGTTACACATAATACTACAGACTGTACTCTAACCAAAACATTTTGTCTTACTTAACTTGGATTATTTATGAAGAAGTTATGATGCTTTTAGCCGAAACACTTGTTTTACACTAGTCTTAGGACTAGACACAAACCCTATTTTCCATAGAGTGTAACTCCAACACTACAACGACCCACAAGCTTAAATTCGTACCACAGATACTTGGATATCTTTTCTCAATGGCCTATCATTTTCATGGTCTGACTCATTCTAGAAAAAAAATTATTGTGAAAATGGTGAGATGACCTGTAAATAACATACCTTAGAAAACATCATCAAAAGAATTTATCATCCCTTGAATTTCAACCTTCTTTACTTCACCTTCTCTTTGAAATTTGGCTTAGATATCCTTTGGTTACCTCATTCACCTGTATATATTCAATATGCTCAATTTTTATATCAAATGAGAGAGCCTTGCCTCTTATTTAAAATTTCATGTAGCTTCCTCAGGGGGTTACCTTTTAACAATATTAACCCACTTTTCTTACTTTAGGGTTAACCAACTTCTAACCACTTGTCTAATTAGTAATTTATCCATTAAATTTATTATTTAAATAATTTATTTTGTATACACTTTGACTTATACTACACTCATCACTTCACTTTACCTCAAGGGGTTACCTTCTAACCATCTTAAACCACTTTATTTATTTTAGGGCTAACCCACTTCTAACCACTTGTCAACTTAATAATTTCTCCATCAACTTTATTATTTAAATAATTTATTTTGTATTCACTTTGCACTATAGTACACTCATCACTTCACTTTATTATTTACTTTCTAAAAATCTCTTAAACCACTTTGACTACTTTGACCTTTTGGGGCTTGTATATGACTCATGAGGGTTCTTCAACTTCGCATGGCCATAACTCTCTAACTGTGAGGAGTTATGTGAAGTTCCACATACCAGTGGAGATGGAATCACATGTACTATCCATATAGAATAGTATTACCTGAAAATATATCAAAACTCATACCATTATCCATCAAACAAACTTGGGTCCATTACCCAAACCTAGGTTCTCCAACTTCCTTCAAGGATTGACATCAATGAAAACCAATCTTAATCAACATACAAGTGGTGCACAAGTGATCCAATTAAATGTTGACATGTGGCATTGGAAATCCAATGAGAGGATGTCACATGGAAACCTCTTATTCGCCAATATCAGTTAGTGTATGTTAAAATTATGGAGTCGATGAGGGTCAAACCTGTGATCTTCATAACTTCCCAAAGTCTTAACACAATCCCCACTACCAACACACCATATAAAGGTTTCTTAACAACCATATGTTGTAATATTGATTTAAACTTGGTTAAAGTTTTATTGGAGGGGAAAAGGGGTCAAGGGATAATCCCCCAGGCCCTAGTTTACATACTAATTTCTTTTTACACGTATAAAGTCCCTTTTTACAGGAAAAAGTTTACATACTAATCAAAACAAATACAACAAGTGTAGGATGAGATCCTATAAAAATGGATCTAGAATACTAAAAATGGAAAATCAAAACAAAATAGGAAGAGGTCCTATCTAATGATCTCTAAGAGTAGTAGATTGGTGATGAAGTGTAGTTTTAGCCTCCCAAGGATGTTTGATTTGGTCCTCCAAAGATAAAATTCGAATTGGATGATGTGTCTTCAAACCCCTGATATTCTGCCTTTGAAAATATGCCAAATGTAGTTGAAAAACCTCTTTTTGACCTTATCCCTCAAAACTAGCCTTTGAATCAGACTTGATAATTCAACACCTGTCCATTTGAAGTGGTTTCAAACCATTCAAACTCAAAAAATCCCGATCTGGGCAAAAATTCAGTTATTATGGCCATGACAGGCTTTCACTAGCTAATTTACCCGAAAATACGCTCCTTAGTTGGTGAAAAGGAGAGCTTTCACCAGCTAACTAGCAAACTTCAGGACGAGTTAGCTGGTGAAAGCGCAGAGTTTTTAAAAATCAAATTTCTTAGTCATGGAGAGTTTGTTTTACATGCTTGAATAGTCGATCGACATCTACAAATCCTAAGCTTTCCAATGGTACTTTCAAATCTTAATTTGGAGCTCAGAAAGCTAGTCAAATTCTCCCTACAATATTAGGCATCATTCCTTAAAAAATGCCAATGCATTTTTTATCGCTAACATCTGGCTCCAACTGGGATGGAGACCTCCCTGCGAGGTCTCCAAGAACCTGGCAGACCCTGTGCCTTTAGTATTGGGCATGGAATCATTCAGCCTTTACAATTTATCATCTGGCAATTTTCCAAAGTTTTTTGTTGTCTTCCCAATCTTCTTTATCTATAACATGTCTTCTTCAAAACTCCCCTCGAAATGTTGTTTGCACATTGACATGGCATTTGTTGTAAAACGAAACGACCTTCAGTAACAGCTGCAACTATTGAACTGAAAATGTCATCTGCTAATACCATATCAAATGCCTCCTTTGTGACCTCTTTAGTCTGAGGATCTTCCAAGAATCTTTGATGTTGTGCAGATAAGCCTTCCAAGGTTGTTTAATGACTCTTGAAGAAGATGGAATTCAAATTTGCCAAGTTTGGAAAAAACCCTAATTCAATGCCCCCAAAAAAGTGCCAAATCAACTTGAAAACCTCCTCCAACTGCTTTGCACCAAAAAGTGGATCTTAGATTGGACATTATAATTCAATATCTATCTTTAGAAAGATATTTCAAGATTTTTGGTTTGAAAAAAAAAATAAGATCTGGGTGATATTTCACCAAATCTGGCCATCTCAGGTTTCACCAGCTAATTTGCCTTACGATCTACTAGTTATCTAGTGAAAGCTCTGCTTTTCACCAGCTAACTGGTTATAATTTAGCCTTTTGTGCTGGTGAAAGTTATATCTTGGTAAAAAAGGAAATCTTCAAAAAGATTATACTTTGCCTCCATGGTTGCCATCTGTTCCTTTAGAACTTGAACCAAATTCTTTATTGTCTTCTTCAATTTGCTCCATATAAATTGACAGAGAGTTTTTTGTTCATCTATATTGATATTGTGACTTTCTTTACCTGTGTTCAACTGCTAACACATTTATTCTTTGATTTAGGTATTGACAGTGGATATCTTACAGCTTGATGTGAAACATCTGCTCCAAATCCAATAAGAGAATTAATGTCAGCAAGGTCAATTAGGCAGAAATAATCTTGTTCGAACCATTCAAACTGCTCAATATCAATGCATCGAAGATAAGGGTTTGTGGGAAACTCAGAGAATAACAGAGACACATTGTTTTATAGTATGTGCTCCAGCAACTAGTTGTGATTTTTTCCTTGCAAAATGCAATAGCTACAGGATGACTTCTACTTGGCAATTATGATCTGTAAAAAATTGAATATTTTGCTTGAAGCATCGTCTAGTTAAAAGACCCTCACTACCATGTCTGCACAAGATGTTACCAAACTTCGGCAATCTGATGTGAAAAAAAGCCATGTGACTGCATCATCGTGTCCCTTCAGCGTATTCAGATCCAGAGGATGGTGACGTCACCCCTTGTCAGCAGCAGAAACATGAGACTTGGAGTGAAAATGAGATTTGTTTCTAGCATGGGTTGAAGGCTTGGAAGCTCTGTCGTTATTGGTGATCTCTAGAGGCAATTAAGCCACTATCATCTTCACTTCATTGCATTTTCTTCTCAGATAGAAAGTGGAGAACAATGTTGTCGATAACCTACCAATAAGACCTGAAAGTAAAATGCCCATCGACGGAGAAGAAGAAACCATTGCCAATAATATTAATTCTCACGCCAAATGATCTTTGGAAACCATTCAAAATGTAATAAGCTATCAAACAAACTCTTGGGTATCCTCACCAAGGGTTATCTCTGTCAATTTCATGCGACTTGGAAGAAACGAAAACAAACAAATGATCTGCAAACACACTTTTGTGCCCTGTTGTTTGCCTTCTTGCTCCCATGAAGAAGACGTGTTATGATTTGGCTGAGCACATGGCTTGATTAGTGGCTTGATTCATGGCTTGAGTTTCAACTAATAGCTGTTAGTGAAATAAGACTCACTATTTACAAAATTGACACCTACACCAAACCTTACATGATACATTTACAAAATCCAATAACCGACACTTGTGAATGAAGTGGATAGGATAGGAGCTTCATGACTTATGACTTGACCCAGCGCTGGGCTTTATGTGATTTTGTAGCATGTCATAAGAATCAGGTTTGTGACTGTAGTTTGAATCAATATTAGGCTTGAGGACTGAACTTTGGCTTGGGCTTTATATGTTGACTCATAACTTAGGAATCAGACAACTCATAGGATAGCTTTAGTATAATGACAAGTGGCTTTAAAAATTAAATCTTGACTCGTGGCTTAATGTATAGCTCGATTCATGAATTTAGCTTTGGAAAATTTTATGAAAGACATACAAGGAATGACATTTATTTGTCTCTTTTGCATTGTAGGTTGAGAAGTTTAGAGGTAAAGCAATCTCAGGCAAAGAGACTTTCAAAGGATGAGAGGAAAAATGAGTCTTACAGAGAGATAGAGAGATAAAAACGCTCTCAATTTACCAGTTAATTTTGATCGCTAACAAGACTTGTGTGGCCTGTAAAAGACTGTAAAGCCATATTTACACCAATTTTCTATTGCAATCCACCTTTCCCAAGCAATAATGCTACGTAATGCTTATCTGAAATGGTTTTCATGGTTCCTATTTTTTATTGTGCATCTAGATGAACCAGATCTCGAAACCTTCTGATCTTTGTGACTTCTCTCCAAGGTTCTCTGCATCTTTAGAAACCGACCTCGAAAGAATTGGTTGAGAAAAAGTCAAATCTAGGAAAAAATACAACCTTGCTGCCATGTAACAGGTTTCACCAGCTAATTTTCAAAGCTTTCAACAACTAACTAGTGGATTTCAAAACCAATAAGCTGGTGAAAACCCAAAAAAACTGCCTTGGGAAAAAATCAAATTTCTCTGAATCTGCAATAAACACCTGAGAGATTGATGGATGACTCGAGGCTGACTGAGGAGCCGCAGTATGGAGGGATGATCCAGATCGATCCCTTAAGCGTGAAAAGGGAGTCTATTTGCCTAATTAAGAAAACTAAAAGTAATCTACTTGCTCAAAGAAAGAGATTATTCTTCTATCAATCCCTACACTAACCAGTAGAGGCAGATTGATCAAGTAAAACTAAATTTCCAAAGCAGCCAAGAAAGTAATTGACTTGCTAATATCATGTCTGATCTTTTCCCAAAAGATAAAAGAAACCATAGATCATGGTAATGCAATTTGAAAAGATGACAGGACCAACCTTCATCTGACAGAAATATTTTTGGATTTATGTTGCTCATAGACTCCAAATAGTCAGCAAAAGGGTCATCAAAAACGTTCAGGAATACCTCTTTAAGCAGCTGTTCCAACTGAAGATTGACATGCTGTTGCCGATGGCTTTCATCGATCTCCATGTCAACTATAAACTACTCAACCTCGATCAAAGAAACATGCATGATGTACTGCTGATCTAATTCTTTCTTCTCTTCTTCACCCTCTTCATGTCTGCTGCAAATATCCATTCTCTGTAAATCTTGAAACTGAGAGATACCCTTAGGATTTGTTGTAGATTCAACACTGTCATATGCTGATATAAAAATCTGCTCATCATTTTTAGAGTTTTCAAAGGGAACAATTTGATCTGCATAACAATCTAAGATAGTGGATGCATTTGGTATATTGTTTAAAGCATCTATACTATGGCCATCATCCTGAAGACCACCCATCTCTTGATCATGGTGAGAGATATCTTCTGCTGCAGCAAAATCTTCATGAGTATTTGGATCTTTATTCAATAAATAAAACTCATAACATCATTGAGGATAGAGAAGGTCATCTAGAAAATGGTCTTTACAAAACACATGGAAGGCAGCATGAAAATCAGCCAAAGAGCTGACACTTGCACTTGGAAGAGACCGACACCAGTCAAGAGCAATCTCTTCTAATGAAAATTTGAAAAGCTTGATTTGAACATCCTCATGTACAATTTCAAGCCGGTCAATATAGTCATGGAAATCCAGCAAATGTTTAGCTGGCACTTCCCACTTCTCTCCACGAAATCTGGGAATACTACGTTCCCATTCATCCCTAGTAGGTAATGGATGAGGGTAACCATAAATACTTGAAAAATCACAGAATGCATACCTCTTTGCTAAGATCCTATTCATGTCATACCAATGGAGTCACCAACAATTTTCTGAACAATGGAGTCACCACTGAATTCGTCCTTCATGGAGTCGCCAGATAGATGATTACAACCATAATAGTGTCCAGGCTTTGTCTATCATCAAATATGGACCTTGTCGTCTCCCAAGGAAGTTGAGCTTCAATCTCCTCTACCCGACAACGACGCCAATTTTTTATCACTCAAAGAAACTCCTTAGGGTTGTAGGCTAAGAATGCTTGGTAACTTAAGAATATGGTAGATTTTGTATACTTGGAACAATAGGATAACTCAATAGCTGATGAAAAGGACCACTTCATACATTTGAATAAGACAATGCTTTTAGAACTCAATGATCAGACAACAAAGTTTGAATAGGAGATGAAGAATACTAGTCTAGATAACCAAATACAACAATATGCAGGGTCATACGAGATAGCAA
>ML842028.1:18988-40097 GCA_009831015.1 Picea engelmannii
AACATCCATGGGACCCAATGGTTGAAATCCCAACCCCAATTGAAAAGGGTTGTGGTCAGTTGAGATATGTATGGATCTATTGTAGATGTGTTAGCTAAGAATCTCATCCCATTTATGGGGATGCTTAGGATTGTACATGTGCATGATATGCACGATCATCCGGTTGATGAACTCAGTTTGGCCATCCTTCTAGGGGTGGAAGGCAGTCAACTTGGTGAGATTTGTGTCCATCGATGACCAGAGACTCAATTAGAATGTGTTGAGGAACCGATCATCTCGATATGAGATGATGGTTTGTGGTATACCAAAATATACCCACACTCATTCAAAGAAGATCTTGGTAGTGGAATTTGTTGTGATGCTCTTCTTTCAGGTGGCCAGAATTGCCATTTTAGAAAAATGATCAACCACCGAAAAAACACAATAATGTCTTGGCTTAATTGACGAAATACTCGACATGTAGTCCATCGATATGTATTCCCAGGGCCCTTCAACAATAGGCAGAGGGGTGTACATGCCTTATTTATTAATGGTTGGTTTGGAAATGGCACAAGAAGTGCAGGAATTGATATACTTGTTGACATCTTGTCGAAGTTTCAGCCAATAGAAATGTTGTTGCAACACTGCCACTATCTTCTATGCATTGAAGTGTCATGCCACCCAACTGTAGTGGGATTACCAAATCAGATTTGCTTTCTCACTTGATGGAACATACAGATGCCCCAGATGGCACAACAATCCGTACTGAAGATGGAAATAAATGACATATGTGTTTGCGACTAGTATCTTGTAGGTGGCAGCAAAGTTAGAATCTCTCTCATAGAGTTTGGGCCATCCTGAGGTCTCATGGTCATAGGATTTTATCACCATGGTGAGTGTTGCAAATGGCGGGTGGTTGAGGAAATCAACAACGCGCTTGGTGCTTTGTGTCTTATACTTGATGTTGAGATGGAACTATTGCAAGTATGTGGACCACTTCTGATAGCAGTCACCATGCAATTTTCCAAGTGTCTGCATGAACTACAGTGACTTATGATCAGTGTGAATGGTTGTCTCCTTCCCAAGAATGTAATTCCTCCACTAGAGGTAGGATTGCACAATGGATTACATCTCTTTATCGTAAGTAGGGTACTTACGAATGACATATGATAGTGTCTCACTATGATAGGCCATGTGGTGTCTATGTTGAGTGAGAATTGTGCCCACAACATAGTCTGAAGCATTTGTATTGATATCAAAGGGTTGTTGTAGGTTGAGTAATGAGAGAACTAGGATTGAGCACAAGAAAAGATCCAAATCATCGAATTCTTTTTGTTGTGATAGGCCCCACATGACATTTTCCTTACCGCCACCCCTGGTTACTTGGTTGAGGGCCCAGGCAATATGGGAGAATCCCAACATGAACTTGCGATAGAAATTGGAAAGGCCTAAAAATATTCAAATATCAGTGGGTGTGGTTGAGGGTGGCCAATCATGAATGACCCAGACCTTGGATAGATCCAAATGCACCCCATGCTCATTAACAATGTATCCTAGAGAATTTTTCCAAATTTGCATATAGCTTGTGCTATCGTAGAGTGTGCAGAACTTGTTGAATATGTTGGAGGTGTTCCTCCCAATTCTTGTTGTATATGAGGATGTCATCCATATACACCACCAAAAAATAATTGGTGAAAGGCTGCAAAATATCATCCATCATCCTCATGGAAGTTGTTGTGGAATTTGTCAAACCAAAGGGCATGACCAACCATTCAAAAAGACCTTATTTGGACTTGAAATTAGTTTTCCATACATTTGTCTGCTTTATTGGGACCTTATGATAGCCATACTTCAGATCAATCTTACTGAAGTATTTGTCCCCCTTGAGATGTTCAAGGATATCATCGATTAGGGGAATTGGGTACCGATTCCTAACTATGATTTTATTTAGGGCCTAGTAATCGATGTTGAGTCATCAAGTCTTGTCTTTATTTTGTACAAGAACTATTGGGCTTCCAAACGATGATGAGTTGGGTCAGATGTGCCCTTTATAGAGTAGTTCTTGGATCTGAGGCTTGATCTCTTCATTTTCTAAAAGAGAGTGATGATAGACTGTCCCATTGGGTAGCAGTGCATCAAGGGTCAGATCGATTGAATACTTGACCTAACAGTTTAGAGGTACCCCAGTGGGTGAGGAGAAGATGTCTTTATATTCTTCCATGACCTTGTCCACTTACTTCTGCTACATGGAGAGATCGATCGTTGAGGCCATGGATGTGGCTGCAAACTTCCACTCACTTTGAGAGTGAATCAAGAAGAAGAAGAAATTCCCAATGTGAGAGATGACCTTCATGCATTTCTTGGTACATATCAAGGAAATGGTAGTAGGTGGTGTTATCACATGAACTTGTAAGAGTCTTTTGGGTTTGTGGTTTCTACCTAAGTCTGTAGTTTTTCCCCGGTCTCCCTATTTTCCCAGCCCACAGCCAGTCATCTGAATCCTTGATCATGCAGGCCACATCCATGAAAAAAAAGCACAGCTTTCCCAACAGTCCATTTCAGGATTGAAGCACAAGATGAAGGCAGTTTTAATATTTCAATAGTGGAGATCCATTAGGCAAATCAAACAATGACGTGTGTTTTTTGGAACGTCGAAGTACCGAAGTCCTGAAGTCCAAAATTAGTGGGAGTCGTTCGATCCAGAGGGATGCGTGGCACCAGATCTGAAATGTAGAGAAAGTGTTTGTGGGAGACTTGGAATGATGAGTGTGCAGTGTTCCTAAATTCATGAAGTGAAAAGTGGATTTGGTTTTTCCAACCATAGGGGCATGTGGCACTGGATCAGCAGAATCGTTGTTTCGCGAATTGGAGGTTTTGCAGGGAGTACGGCGCAAGTTTGCGAAGTGAGAAATCATGAAGCACCCATGAATTGGGCCCATGATCATAGCCCGTGATCATATGGAAAGAGGGGCATAAAAAAGGGTTAGCGCCTATTGAGTGGCTGGCGATTGGGGTTTTCAAGGAAGCAATAGTGGCCGTCAAATTCAAAGCAAGTCTGATCGTTGATCTGAATAAGGCCATTTCGCAATTTCAGGCATCGAGATATTTGGAATCAAGCGAAGTGGAGACTCCTAAAAGAAACAATCCATAATCTCCTTTGGATATGAGCCCCAGGTCATGACCTGAGGTTGCATGCAAGATGGAGTGATGGAGAGGAGTTGTGCCAAAAGCCAAAAGCACCTGTATTGGTCACAGAAGAAGATCTTCACGACCTTGAGGTGTCAATATTGACTCGAAGAATTCATGGTCACCGCTTGGAAACTTCATGGGTGTTAGGCATCATCCTGATCCCGATGAAGGTAGTTAATGGAAATGGGGGAGGTGGTTGAAACCTCATCTCACCCCATAAATGGAAAACAGGATGAAGATGATCATGAGTGCATACTGACAATCCAAAGATTCCTTCTAGATGGATTTTCCTACAAAACACATAACTAAGGCCTACACAGTCTGACAGAGCATGCATCGACTGAAATATTTAAATACAGAGGTCTGATCACGCTACTGGTGGTTGCAGCATTTCTGAGTATATGTAGGCAACTTTAGTATTTTGTAAGGGTCGAATGGTTGAGCTAGGCTCCCTGCTATTGTAATTTTTTTATGAAGACCACTGGTTCTCTAGTTATTTACTTGATTTGAGACTTCTTGATTAATATAAGTCAGTTTTCTTATCCCATCTTATTTGCCTTTGATACTAAGAGAGATCATGAATGACTGATTCACATGAATTGTTGTAACTGTATTATGATGAATGTTTGATTATAGTGTTGTTATAATTTCTTTCAGTTTCCTTGAGATTTGAATTCAAGAGGATCTTGCGTTCAAGTTTTTCCTCCTTAGTTTGTTGGAAGACCTTATTTCCATGACAGACCTCTACACTCTCCTCACCAAAGTCTTTCCTCTATTCACCCTTACTCCAACTTACTGACTAAAGTTGATTCCAGAACTCAATTAATTGTGCATGCTAGTCCATATTTATGAGTTAGAACATTATTATCATCGAGTCTTCTCCATTTGACCTCTTAAAACTCAATTACACTCACATAAATTGATGGGTACTGGGCTTACCTTCTATGCAATCTGAAGGTGACTTCTAGTGCTAACATTTCTAAAACCATTGTCGGGGAACGAATTGAAGACATTTCCCTGGAATAGAATGACAAAGAAACTCTGATTTTGAAGGTGCATCAAATATCAGTGCCATTAAATATTGCAACTTGCACCTAGCAAATCTACTATTTCAGTTTTGTCTCCTAAAGGTAGACACACGAGATCCACTCCATTGTTGCCTCTAGCAATGCCTAAAGCTGACCCAGAGGAAATTATCAAAAAGGTAAAGTTCGTTCAAAAAGGTACCTCCACTGTTGTACCAAGTTTTTCTAATAATTTTCATAATCCCTCTTTACAAACTCTAGTAACTATTTATGATTCTCCTATTATACAAACTGTTGGAGTTTCAAGAAATTTAAATTTTGGGAGTTTTCCTATCGATTTCTCCCCTCCTATTCTTGGTTTGGAAGGAGAGAGCTTTGACACCCCTATCTCCCCCGAAGTTGTGAAGTGGTTTATACCCAGGACCTTAGAAGACTTCCCTACTCCAGACTTTACTACTCCTCCTCCTATTAGAGTTGTTGCAGCTACAGAAGGAGAAACCTTTGTTCCCTCAAGCCCCTTATATTTATCTCCAAGAAACAGTGTTCCAGTTTCACCTGTCTCAACTCCATCCCCTCTAGGTTCCCCTTCAGTTCACATCCCAATGGTAGTTTCTAATCCCCCCAGAAATAGATGGATGCTATAGTGGCTGCTAGGTACACCCCTCTTGTTCTGCCTCAGCCCCTGAGTGCATTCCCAGTTGATGGCTACCTTAAAAAATTGCCCAAGTTCATAGCTAAGGGAGATATAACTACAGAGGAGAACTTTGCAACCTTCTATAGTTATGTTGACAATTATGTCATTATGATTGAAGATTTATGGGTGATAATTTGTGTTCGTAGCCTTGATGGAGATTACACGAAATGGTTCGGGGATTTGCCCCCTGGATCTATTGATGGGATTGAAGCCTTTGATGAAGACTTCTTAAAGAATTGGGGTGATATAAAGGATTTCCTTTACTATATTACAGAGTTCATATTACTAAAGAAAGGGGAAGGGGAATCTGTTTCTCACTTCTCAAAGAGATTTAATATAATGTATAATAAAATTCCCATTGAGGTTAAGCCTATAGAAACCTCTGCAAAGATTACTTATTCTAGTGCTTTTGACCTTGATTTCTGCCTCTTGTTAAGAGAAATAAGAGATACCTCCTTGGATCATATGCAAGATGCATCCATTGAAGTAGAATCTAATATATTGGCAGTTGATAAGCTTAGGAGTAAGGTTGATAGAGACAAAAGAAAAGGTAGGTCTGAAGGTTCAACTTCTAGTTCCTTTGCTTCCCCCCCCTCAAATGGATGAAGTAACCAAACTACTAAAGTCACTTTCTACTAGGATGGAAAGATTCAAATTGGAAGGAAAGAAGAGCTATAGAAATCCCCAAATTGTTGATAATAGGGGTAGTTTCAAAAGACCAATTAATGTCCCTCAGATAATCCAAAGAGATCAGAGGAACAGGCACCGAGATGATCGGAAAATCCAAAATCCTCTCCAAAATAACCTGGTTACCAATGAAGATGGAGAGGAAGAATATTTTGATCCTGAGATCCATTACCTTGGATATACCTCTTCATCCCCTCATTTAACTCAGGCTTCATACGAAGAAGTCGTCATGAGTAATCAACTGAATGAGATGAGAAAAGGAGAAAATACAAGCAACGATCCAAATATATATAACCTCTAGTCCAAGAAGAAGGAATGAAATATTGACACTCTTGAATGGCCTGCTAGAGCTGAGAAACTGCTAGAGATATAGCATATAGCAGCAAAGAAAGAAAGGCACAAAGCCCCCCACCAGTGGTCAAAAGTCATTTCCTAGAGGTGCAGGAGATTATGAAGCCTCCCTCCCCTTATAGCTTTGAGAATGAGATTCAAAAGATTAGAATCCATGTACCTCTCTCAAATTTAGTCAAGCATGAGGATTTCAAAAGGTGCCTATAAAAAAAAATTCAGCCTGAACCTGCATCTCACTCCACAGACTCAGTTAAACTCCAATATGAACGACCAGCTATCATATTAGGGCCTTTGGTAGAGGATAAAGACAACCCCTCCCCTCCCTTCTACACCTTATTGAAAATCCATGATAAGGTGTTGCATAACTACTTGATGGATTTAGGGTCATCTCACAATATTATGCCTAATATTGTCATGGAAGAGCTTGGGTTGGAGGTTACAAAAGCCTACCAAGACCTGTATTATTTCGACTCTAGGAAGGTAAAGTGCCTTGGGGTTATCAAACACCTGTTCATTTCTCTGTTTCAACTGCTAATGAATATCCTGGTCATGGATATCATAGTGGTCGATGTTCCCCCTAAGTTTGGGATGCTCCTATATAGATCTTGGATAAAGAGACTAGGGGGAACCTTGCAGATGGACCTTTCATATGCCACCATTCCTGTGTTCGAGGGTGAACAAGGGAGACTTTACAGGGAAGCTTGGTTGGCCTACATCATTAGTGATGAAACAAACCCCACCAACCATCCTCTTTTTTCTCTTGACACTGATTTGGGATCCAGCATATTGCAGCTCATTGATGCTCTTGAACCTCCTCTTGAAATTAGAAAGCAGCCCATCACTTTTTGTGAAACCCCTCCTCCAACTATCTATGTTTGGAAGATGTTCTTTGATGGATCCTCTTCTAAGGAATGTGTTGGTTCTAGAGTGGTGTTTGTTTCACCTTATCAAGAGACTATATCTTTGTCCTAGCTAGAATTTGAGGCTACCAACAATGTGGCAGAATATGAAGCTCTTGTTTTAGGTTTAAGGGATGCAAAGGACATGGGGATTGAGGAGCTATCACTAGTATTTGGTGATGTAGAACTAATTGTTCATCATATCAAAGGTATTTACCAAGCTAATCATCCTAGGATCAGAGCTTACAGAAATGAAGTGTGGGACCTAGTTGACAGTTTCTTCTTGGCTTTCAACATTTCATTTATTTCGAGGAGAATACCATGGATGATTCTTTGGTTGTTTCAGCAAGACATTTCAGATTTCCATTGCCAAAAAAACTCAAGTATGATGTAGAGGTGAAATATAGGCCCTCTGTACTTGACAATGTCAAGCATTGGAAGGTGTTTGAGGATGATCTGGAGCTCAAAAAATTCCTTGAGTTTATTGATGAATTTTCTGCATTGCATATAGATCAAGATAATGACTGAAAATAATCCTCAGGAAAACGTTCTTCTAAGAAAAATTGCCCATCATCATATTGTTCATTTTCCTAGCAATCATATTACAAAAGGACTAGTTCCTTTGGAAAGACTATTCGACGAGAATGATGCGACAGTGAAGGTTAAAGGTTTAGTTGATGATGCTTATGTGGCTAAGTACAATATTGGTACAAAGAAGGATCCAAAATTTGTCAAGTTGTCAAGCATCTTGTTAAGGGAACAAAGGGTTGAATATGAAGAGATGTTAAAAGAATTTTCTGATGTGTTTGTCTGGACATATGAAGATCTCAGAACATATGAAACAAGTGTCATTTAACATAAGCTACCATTGAAGGAAGTGGCCAAACCTTTTAGGCAGAAATTGAGACAAATAAATCCTAAGTTGCTGCCTATTATGGAGAAAGAAGTGAAAAATATTTTGGATGCCCATATTATCATCCCTCTGAGGTATTTTGAATGGTTTTCCAACTTGGTTCCAGTGAGAAAGAAGAACAGAGAAATCAGACTTTGTGTCGATTTCAAGAACTTGAAAAGAAGCTCTAAGAAGGACAATTACCCCCTGCCAAAGATGGAGAACATATTACAAAGGGTGACTGATGCATCTAGGATGTCCATGATTGATGGATTTTCTGGCTACAATTAGATTTATGTCTTTCCTGAAGACAAAGAGAAGACAACCTTCACTACTCCTTGGGGTACATTCATGTACGCTAAGATGCTCTTTGGATTAATGAACCCAGGGGAAACCTTCCAACGAGCTATGGACACTACATTTATTGGGGAAAAAGACAAGTTTGTGGTCATCTATTTGGATGACATGACAGTGTTCTCACAATCTGATGAATAACATCATGACCATTTGAAAAGGGTCTTTTTGAAATGCAAAAATTTTGGTCTCTCTTTAAATCCAAAGAAGTCATTATTTGCCATGAAACAGGGGAAACTGTTGGGGCACATTGTGTGAGATGAGGGGGTAAGGATTGATCCAAGCACGGTAGAATCTATCCAAACTTTGTCACTCCCTAGATCCAAGAAATAAGTTCAGTCTTTCTTGGGGAAAATTAATTTTCTGAGAAGTTTTGTTTCAAATTTTGTTGAGTTGGTAAAGTTTATCGCAACCATGTTGAGGAAAGGAAATGAAATCAAATGGACTTTTGAATATCGTAACTCTTTTGACCAAATAAAGAAGGCCTTGACTGAAGTACCCATGCTCATCAGTCCTGACTACTCCAAGGAGTTTCTGATTTTCTATTTTTCTTCATTTGACATAGTATTAGTTGTTTTATTGCAAAACAATTTTGAAGGGTTAGAGAAGCCCATTTCCTTTTTCAGTAGGGCACTAAGAGATGTTAAAATAAAGTATGACATCATGGAAAACCAGGCCTATGATTTGGTTAAATCTCTCAAATATTTATGAGTTTATGTGTTACATTCAAAAGTCATTGCATATGTCCCTTCAGTCTCTGTGAAGGAGATCATCATTTAGCCTGACATAGACAGAAGAAGGAGTAAGTGGATTACCAAAATCCTTGAATTTGATCTTGAAGTAAAGCCTACCAAATTGGTTAAAGGTCAAGGTTTAGCTAGATTGTTGGATGAATCTAATTATAAAGCATTAGAGGTCAATTTCATCAACAGTTGTTCAAAGAATAAGCAAGCTCAGTTGTCTGATGAAGATCCTAAAGTCACACCCCCATTAGCAGGATGCACTTGGTATAGAGACATTATATTTTTCCTATATAAGTTGCAGCCTCCTGATGGCATGGAAAAGAGCAAGGTAAGATCTTTGAAGCTCAAATCAATTCAATATTGTCTAATTGATTAGGTCTTATATTGGAAAGACCATTTAGGAGTGTTGTTGAGATGCCTAGACCCACAGGAAGCCCAAAAGATTATATATGATTTTCATGATAGTTTATGGGGGGTATCACTTTTGGAGAACCACAGCCTATAAAATTCTCAGGGCTGGGTATTTTTGGCCTAGCCTCTTTACTTATGTCTGTGCAAAGATCAGGGCTTGTATTAAGTGTCATAAATTCTCTCGAAAGCAGCAGCTCAAGTCTTTGCTACTAAATTCTTTGGTAGCTTCAGGGCCCTTAAAATGTGGGGCCTAGATTTTATTGGGGAAATTCATCTTTCTTCAAGTGGTCAGCATAGGTGGATCTTGACTACCACAAACTAATTTACAAAGTGGATAGAGGCCATCCCCACAAGAAATTATTCCCACAAAGTAATCATTAGTTTTCTCAAGGATATTACGGCAAGATTTGGTTGTCCAAACAGAATTGTCACTGATAATGTTGCAACTTTCAAGGCTGAACCATTGATTAAGTTTTATGAACAATTTGGAATCACATTGATTCACTCTACTCCTTACTATCCCCAAGGGAATGGACTGGTAGAGTCCTCTAACAAGATCCTTATTAATATCATCAAAAGACTATTAGAGGACAACAAGAAGGCATGGGATTCAAAGATTAAATTTGCTTTATGGCATGACAGAGTGACAACAAAGAGATCCCTTGGTGTCTCTCCTTTCCATCTTGTGTATGGAGTTGAGGCCATCTTTCCCTCTCAACTCGCCTTACTTGTGGAAAAATTATTCCAAGATTATCAAGGAGAACCAGATGATATGATCGAAAGAATACAACAGCTAGTAGAAGTGCAGCAGATGACGGAGCAACTACTGGACAAAGCCCATGACCATCAACATAAGATCAAGCAGGATTTTGATGGAAAATTAAGGAAAGAATATTTCCAGCTGGGAGATCTAATACTCAAGTGAGATGCACCTAAACAAGATAAAGGAAAGCATGGTAAATTTGAGGCCTTATGGATTGGTCCCTTCAAAGTTTCTGATATTTTTTTAAATAACACTTACAAGTTGCAGGATTTGGGGGACGCTGAATTTTTTGGTAGCCCTGTAAATGGGCATTTTCTGAAGAATTTTTTTACTTAAGCCATGAGTGGCTTGCCATGTCATTGTAAATATAATTTTTCTTTCATTTTTGGTTTTTATAAATGACTCCATAACCCAATAGCTAAGGCATTAGAACTACTTGTTCTTGGAAGCTCGCAGGGAGAATTCCACCCCCTTTGGAGCCAAATGTTATCACATCAACTTGTCAGAGTCATGTGGGTTTGTGGTTTCTACCTAAGTTTGTAATTTTTCTCTGGTCTCCCTGTTTTCTCAACCCACAGCCAGTCGTCTGAATCCTTGATCATGCAGGCCGCATCCATGAACACAAAGCACAGATTTCCCAACAGTCCATTTCGGGCTTGAAGCACAAGCAGAAGGAATTTTTACTATTTCAATGATGGAGATCCATCAGGTGAATCAATCGATGATGTGCACCTTTCAGAAGGTCGAAGTACCGAAGTCTTGAAGTCTGAAATTAGTGGGAGTCATTCAATCCAGAGAGACGCGTGACACCATATCTAAAATGCAGAGAAAGTATCTGCGAGAGACTTGGAATTCCGAGTGCGCACTATTCCTGAAGTCACGAAGTGTGAAGTGGATCTGGTTGTCCAACCAGAGGGACACGTGGCATTGGATCAACGGATTCATTGTTTCGCAAATTGGAGGTTTTTCATGGAGCACAATGCAAGTTTGTGAAGTGCGAAATCACAAAGCGCCCAAGAATTGGGCCCATGATCATATGGAAAGTGGGCCATAAAAAAGGGTGAGCACCTATTGAGAGGCTAGTGACTATGGTTTTTGAGGAAGCAATCGTGGTTGTCAAATTCAAAGAAAGTCCGACCGTCGATCTGAATAAGGTCATTTTTCAATTTCGAGTATCGAGATATTTGGAATAAGTCGAAGTGGAGACTCCTGAAAGATGAAATCTCGAAGCACCTTTGGATATGAGCCCCAGGTCATGGCCCGAGGTCGCATGCAGGATGGATCGATGGAGAGGAGTTGTGCCAAAGGCCAAAAACACCCGTATTGGTCAGAGAAGAAGATCTGCATGACCTCGAGGTGCCAAGATTGACTCGAAGAAGTCATGGGCACCACATGGAAACTTCATGGGTGTCAGGCCTCATCCTGATCCCGATTAAGGTATTTAATGGAAGTGGGGGAGGTGGTTGAAACCTCGTCTCACCCCATAAATGGAAAATAGGCTGACGATGGTCGTGAGTGCAGACTTACAATTCGAAGTTTCCTTCTAGATGAATTTTTCTGCAAAACACATAACTAAGGCATACACAATCTGATAGAGTAGGCACCAAATAAAATAATTAAATTCAGAGGTTTGATCATGCTCCCGACGATTGCAACATTTATGAGTATATATAGGCAGTTTTAGTATTTTGTAATGGTCGAATGGTTGAGCTAAGCTCCCTGCTATTGTAATATTTTGATGAAGAACACTGGTTCTCTGGTTATGTACTTGATTTGAGACTTCTTGATTAATCTAAGTCATTTTTCTTACCCCATATTATTTTCCTCTGATATTGAGAGAGTTCATGAATGACTGATTCACATGAATTGTTGTAACTATATTATGACGAATGTTTGATTATAGTGTTGTTATAATTTCTTTCATTTTATTTGAGATTTGAATTCAAGAGGATCTTGTGTTCAAGTTTTTCCTCCTTAGGCTATTGGAAGAAATGATGTCCACAACATACCTCTACACTCTCCTCACCAAAGTCTTCCCTCTATTCACCCTTACTCCAACTTACTAACTGAAGTTGATTCTAGACCTCAATTTCTTGTGCATGCTAGTCCAGATTTCTAAGTTAGAACGTTATTATCATTGAGTCTTCTCCATTTGACCTCTTAAAACTCAATTACACTCACATAAAATGATGGGTACTGGGCTTACCTTCTATGCAATCTGAAGGTGAATTCTAGTGCTAATAGGTGGGATTACCTCGGGTATACTGTACAATTTCCTATCCAAAGTAATAATAACATTGTGAGGCCTAGACTCATATACAACATGATGTTTCCATAAATAAGGTTGGCCCAAAAGAACATCAAAAACTTCAAGGGGAGAGCATCACACAATACCTCATCTTTGAAGGGCTTGATGTTGTAGGACAGGCGAAAGTTTTGGTTGACGCGAAGATCGCTTCCTTGGCAGAGCCATCCAATTGTGCATGGATGCAAGTGAAAAATTATTGGCAGGGCCAGCCACTTGAAGACCTCTGCTAAGATGAAGTTCTTCTGGATACCCCTATCAACAAGGAAATGCAGTGGAGTACCCTTCACCCACATCTGTGAATGAAAGAGGTGCTCTCCTTCCTCTAGATCGAAAGGTTCAGTGGGATGGATCTTGGTTGTAGAAACGATGGTATTGGGTTCCATTTCAATAATTTGTCTCCATTTTTCTATTTCTAATTCAAATTCAAGACCTTCATTTGATTTAGAGGCTTTCACCTCAACCACCAATGACTTCTTTGAGAAACAATCAACAATGTTATGCCAGGGGATCTTATGGAATTCACACCACTTCCTGGTGTCTTTCTTCGTCTTTCGATTGTCCTTCTTTATTTTCGGCTTAGACTAGTTGTCCTGACATTGCCCATATTTGATTTTCCCTTTGGTTTGTGGTTTGTAACACCCCGGGTTTTTGAAACCCCATTTTAAATAATGTATTGTTACAATGTTGAGAGGCCAGAGTGGCCAAACAATTATTGAAGGGCCAGTATGAGCAAGAAATGTAATGTTTTGAACATTAATAATAATAAATACATTGTTGGCTGCTAAATGTACAAGGACTAGAGTTATAAGGGGCTATGATTCCAAAAGAGAGGGAGCTTGAGGGACTAAGTGTTTATTCCTATTTTTTTCTTATTACCCTTTTTGTCTAAGGGAGGGGATCAGTTACGTGAACTTCTTGGGAAAGGCCAGGAGGTTCTTGTTTTCCCCACAAGGTTACTTAAACCCACCTCTGGTCTGATGGGGGGGTTGGAATGATGACTTGTTCATTGTTTTCCCATTCCCTCATTCATTATTCCCTCATGCACTCCCATGTACACACTCCCATGCACCCCCTTGACTTGTCCATTGATCCATCATCACCTACGTCTTGGCTTGGCAAAGGAAATAGAGTTGTTGAAGAACTTAGCCACATGATAGTTGTTTGTAGTGGTCGTTGGTGTGATCCAACCATGACCTAGTGGGGCCTGCATGTCTGAAATGCATTGGCCTGTGCCCTGTTTTTCTCACAACTGCGAGTCCTGAGAGTTCCAACATTGATATTATGGACCAACTATGTTGGAAGCCTTGACAAGAAGGAGAAGGACTGCCTGAGGGACTGCATGGTAGAGAAGCGTGGAGGTCCATTCTCTCAAGTAGCATAGGCTAGGTAGAAGAGAGTTGGGTACTTGGATTGTTGTGTGTGTCAGGAAACCTGTGAGAGCTTGAGAGCTGACTGGTTTGGTAACCCAATTACACTCTAGAACCATGCTTGTGGATTCATAGCCCTGGCTCATGGGTGACACTACTATTTGGATTTAGAGCAGCAATGTCTATGGTTGGGTGGAATGTCCTTGGTCTGCAGCCAGTCGGTGTCGTATTCCATAAAGATAAGTTCTCTCTATTGTGATATTACTATCTCTGTATGAATGTATTTTGTTGTGTAGTTTAATTTTCGTTTACATGTATATGAATGTATTTCCGCTGTGTATATTTAATTATCGTTTAACATAATCTTTAGATCTTCCATGCTTGTTGGATATTGTTTTTCATTTCATTAAATCTATTATCTTATGCATTCTTAATAAATAAAGAAGGTGAGCATGAGAAAGAAGCCCAAGGGCGGGCCTACAGGTAGCGTGCCCAGCCTATGGGTGTCTGGGTATGTTGTAGATTGGTCTCAGAGCTTCTGGTTGAATCACCGGGACAGTATGGGTTGGGTCTGTTGGTCAGAATCTCGTGGTCGAGATTGAACTCTAACCGTGAAGTTGAAAAGATCAGGAGGAATGGCATTGCAGATGCTACACAGGAGACAGAATGTCATAGAACCTTTGTGAGAATTCAAAGGATCGTGACCATTCCTTTTTAATTCAAGAATGATCTCCACGGTAGGATCGGGGAGATATGGGATCGTTGGATCATAGGACAAGTAAAAAAGGGGTGTCCGATGAAAAGGAATCAAGGTTAAGGTTGGGATCGTTAGATCCCATTGGAGAGAGATATCAATGGCCAACAAGTATTGCGGGGAACCAAGTTGCACGAGATATAATTCCCCAAGGTGGTCCCACAATACAAACCACGGTTTCCCTAGGGGTTTACATGTCAGCATCAGGATAATTGCGGGGAGAAAAGTGGCTTACTCCAAACCACTGATACATGCCCCCACAAATTGAAAGGAATGCAATGATGTGATAGGTAGGGCTTGAACATTAAAACTCTGAATATTCGAAGTAGCTGGGGACCGTTGATCCATAGGAGGGAACACATCAACCAATTGTGTGCTCTGGGTGAAAGCACTCCAGGAAAGAGAGAGCGAGGAGAAGTTGAGATTTGAGACTCTCGAAGCCTGGAGAGTCAGAGACCTAAAGTAAACGTCGACTGTCGGATCATCTGAATTAGATCCTAACCATTGATCGCCAAGAGGTTACATGTTAGTAGATTAGTAACTTTAGAGGAATCTGTTCAGGATATTTTCAGTTGATTTTTGAGACTCCCAAAACTTGAAGAGCTGGAGAAAACCTCGACCATCCAATCATTCGAGAAGATCTCATCCATTGATCTGTCGAGAGCCATGCGTCACCATATCCATGACTTCGGATAAAATCTAGCACGGCCAAATAATTTTTAAATTTGATATTTTCAAAGTCTGGAGTCCCAAAGGAATCATGTTCGTCGATCCACAGGGGACACGTGTCAGAAGACGCAAACTTTGGATAAAAATATTTTCAAGGAAAAAGGTTGAAGTTTGAGATCTCCGAAGTTCGGAGCCCCGAAGAAATCATAGATGTTAGATTGAGGAGTACACATGGAGCAGATACGTAGACTCTGGGTGAAGACCTAAAGTGAAATGTGGTTGTACGATCCAGGAGGACATGTGGCGACATATTAGCCAGTTCAAGAATTTGGATTTCGAGAGAATTGGAAGTGTGCTAGTTTGAAAACTCCTAAAGCCCCGAAGCCCGAAGAGCCGAAGTGATAAGGCATGATGATGTCACCAGGGATGACATGGACACATGGGATGTGTGCCACATGTATGTAAGTTTTTATCATTTGGAACATTGAAAAGTCTATTAGAAAGTGGCACGTGTCACCCGCCTAATTGGGCCACGTGTCCGCTTCCAACATTTAGCCACGTGGCGATAGATCATGCAGTCCGAAAGATAGAGCACTCTAGAAGGGAAGGAGGTGATAGGTTGGTTGGGTCGAAAACTCCCGAAGGCTGGAGTATATATCGATCGTCGATTCCAGAGGACACACGTCGAAGGGATCATCGACTACAGGTAAAAGCATTCCGAGAGAAAGTGTAGGAGGGAAGTTTGAAAATTCTGAAGCCCGAAATGCCAAAATGATTCACAGCCTCCAATCTATGGGAGGACACCTATCAGCAAATCAGGAACCCTGGGTAAAGGTGCACTGGGAGGATGCAAGAAAGAAAATTCGATACTCCTGAAGCGCGGAGTCCCGAAGAATATCTTGATCGTTGATCATGAAAGAGGATGAGGATCGTTGATCTGGTTTTGGATAAAAGATCTAAAGTCCCGAAGCTTTGGATAATAACTTTTTCAGATAAGCACAGGTTCATGGCCTTGGTCATATGCAGGTTGAGAGCTGAGGAAGGAAGGCTAAGGGCCGAATTGTTTGTCTCTGAGATAGAAAAGTGATAAGGGAGGACTTAGCCGTGGTTTCTAGTTGTGGTCACCTGGGAGGTGGTTTGAAGGAAGCGCATGTGCAGGGCGAACTCTGTGTCATCTAGGGATAACAAGACACTGTTATTTTCGGAGAATGGGGATATGATCTCCATAAACAAGAAAGATACTTGTAGCATGATTTGGAAATTTTGTCTATCATACGCATAATTATAACAAAATGGTCGCTTGCACATTTTGCAGAATTAAGAGGCTTAAGTGCATCAGCTCAGGATGCGTATTGAGGAAATGGGAGAAGGAGAGGGAGCCTCCAGTCATGAAAAGGAGGCCAAAGTCCAAAATACTAGAATTGGTAATGTAGAGACAGAATCCAACGGACGCAAGGAAAAAGGAGAACATGAAACATTGATAGAAACGGTAAGAATCTTGAAGATGGAAGTGCAGAGCTACAAAGAAGACAACGAGAGAATGATGAGAGAGAAAAGTTAGATAAATGCTCGAGTTTTGTAGAGTTTAAATCAGTTGCAGAGGAAAACGAAGAAGGAATCGAACTCAATACAAGAGGAAGAAGGTAGGTGTCAGGAAAGAGGAGATTCTCATGGAAGAGCTGGTTATTCCAGAAGTGCTAGCAAATCTCATGGACGCCACTCACCTCCTTACTCAAGAAGGAATTTTATGCATCGAATGATCCTGTAAGAAGCCCAAAAGTGTCTCCTGTCAAACACCAGAGAAGGAAACAAGAGATATATAGTTTGCAAGGAGAATCAAGGAAGCCCAAGCCACCTTCCTTCGATGGTGAAAGAGAAAGAGAAGATGATGTCGAAGCATGGTTGCTTGGGTTCCAGAGATATTTTTAGTTGCATAAAAATTCATCAAACCTGGAAGCCAGGATTGCCACCTACCATTTACAAGGGAAAGATGCAATGTGGTGGGACCAACTGAAGCAAGTGGAACATGTTAATGAAAGTAGGATCACTTGGAAACAGTTCAAGAAGTACTTCCAGAAGGAGTACCTCTCAGAGCATTTATATGACAAGAAAATGCAGGAGTTTCTTGAAATCAGATTGGGAAGCATGACTGTGGCAGAATACGAGAAGAAGTTCTTGGGATTGTTAAAGTATGTCAGGTTCATTGGTGATGAGAAAGTGAAAATACAGAGATTTCTAAGTGGATTTCCAACCTTCTATAAGGAAAAGATCAAGTATGATGAACCCAAGACCTTGACTGAGGCCATCAGGAAGGATAAATACTTGTATGAGCAAGGCCAGGAAAGAGAATCCCTGCAGAAATCTTGGAAGGACAAGAAGAATGTGAAGTTTGATCAGAGGAGGAAAGGATTCAAACCTCCCTCCAATAGGAATGAGCCTAATAGAAATCATCAAGATCAGTATGCTAAGGAGGATTTCAAGAAGGAAGACTCCTTGGGAAAAAAGGGAAGACCACCAATCCAATGTTGGGGATGCAAGGAAGATCACCTGTACAAGGATTTCCCACACATAAAGGACAGAGCAAAGATTGTGCACAACATCCAAGAGGCTACAACAGTCGGAGATATAGGGAGAATCTATGCAACTTTAAATGATCAACAAGTAGAGTACCATTCCAATATCATTGAGGTGGAAGGTAAGATCATAAATCAACCTGTTTCTATTTTGATTGATTCAGGAGAAATCCATTGTCACATTGACCTTAAGATAGTGGATAGATTACATTTGGAGAAAAGTAAACTAGGAAAAACAAGTTTGGTTCAGTTAGCCACTGGAACCAAAAGAAGAATCCATGATATGGTCAGAAGTTGTTCCATAAGTCTTAATGGCGTGAATACTAGTACTGATCTAAACATTATACCATTGGGGTCTTATGATATTCTAATTTGGATGCATTGGTTGGAAAAGCATCATGCTGTCCTAGATTGTCAGAACAAGACATTTACATGTCTTGATGGAAATGGAAAATAGAGCACTGTGAAAGGAGTTCCAAGACCCATCTCTATAAGGGAGATTTTGGCCTTACAGCTGAAAAGGTGTTTTAGAAAAGGATATCAAATGTATGCAGTCGATGTGTAGAAGCCAGTTGATACAAAGGGGCCAAGCCTTGAAGATTTCTTGGTGCTACAGGAATTTGAAGATGTATTCCAAGAAATACCCGTATTGCCACCAAGAAGGGAGATATATTTTTCAATTGATTTAGTGCCAGGAGCTACCCCGGTGTCAAAAACACCTTACAGAATAAGCACACCAGAGATAAAAGAATTACAAATGAAGTTGGAGGAATTGTTGAGGAAAGTGTTGTAGGAAAATCTGCCTGCGGACAAGTAGATCGACCTCTAGAGCTTGACCTTAACCCTAGACAGAAAAATGCTTAACGTGGACACTGACTTCCTTTCAAATCTATCTAAGCCTAATGCATGAGAAGGGATAATAACAGAAGTACCTTTTAACCGACGTTTGTCCCTGCACGCTCCAAGTTGCGCTCCAATCCTTTTGCTCCTCGCTGAGATCTGTGGACAAAACAAGGTACGACCACTTCCTACTCTATTGACATTAGCTTGAAAACAAATCTATCAATAAATGATAAGTTCATGTGGTATCAGACACAAACTAGAAAGAAACAGGCCAAGCGTGTCATATTAATGAGAATGACGACAACAATACTTACAATTGTAGATGTGAATGCGACAGCTTCGTCAAGTCCTCTTCGTCCAACCCTTGCCTGAAAGATCCACAACCTGGATAACAGTAGCTTCACTGATCACTTCTCTTTGGCTGACTGTCAGTTTCCTCCAAGATCATAAGTTTCATATGTTCAGTTCTTCCCTCCCTTATCATCTCCAACACCACTTATGAGATCATAAGTTTGGTGTAATTCTCCATTTTTCAGTCCCTCACCTATGAGATCATAAGTTTGGCATCATTCTCCAATTTACAGTCCATACCACTCATGAGATCATAAGTTTGGTATGATTCTCTCTTTTTTGTTCTTTTTTCTTTCACCATTAGAAAGCTTGCTTATATAGCCTTGGAGAGGCTCAACAATCTTGAGATATCCTTGGGGAGGTTGAGTATTTGCCTCCTTTAGTTGAGGATCTACCCTAGAATCATGGTTGGACTAGGGATTCGAATCCAACTTCCTTCCAAGAATGAAAAGACGCTTCCCCCATTCATCTCAACAGCTTAACAACAGCCCAGAATAGGTAGCTCTCCCTCAAAAAGGCCATCATAGCGCTGTAGCGCTCCCTAGTAGGCTTTAGGGGGCGCCAACGCTCTCAAAATCTATAGCGCTCCCTCAAAAGGGCCAGGGGAGCATTATAACGCTCCCTGATAGTGTATTGGGGAGCGCCGGCACTCCGAGATAGTGTAAGGGGGAGCGCTCCTCTCCAAAACTCAGTTTTTGAGGTGCTTTCAGGTGGCAAAAGGTTTGCAAGCTTGTTGACTCACTTCTCCTCTTCCAAATCAGATGTTTGAGGTGTTCCAAGTGTCTTTCTCATGTCATTATAGGCACAACATAGGCATCATGGTAGTATTCTTTCTTTGACACTTTACGACACTTGTGAGCAACATGTGAGACTTGCGACCTTGTGAGCAAAATGCGACACTTGCAACCTTTGTAATGACGACACTTGTGACACTATCAAAGTGAGTAATTTTGATGTGTAACAGATTGCCCCCCAAAGTATGAAGTTAGAAGATAGGAAATGATAACTAAAATACTTTGTAGACTCTCAAGCAAGGGTATAGACTCGGAGAACCTGATAGAAGCTGCACACAAACATCCAACAAATATCATGACATATTTCAAAACCCAAGGAAGGCATACCTATGCTTGGGTGATCAAGATTTGCGAGATATGGCCGCCATAAAATACATTGTGGATCCATAATTGTATTGATAAGAAGGTATAGCCACCAAAGATACAATGTGGATCTATACTCTGATGATTCGGACTGATCGTAGCCACAAAGAATACACAGTGGATCTACGAGATGACAAGACATAGCCACGACTAATACAAAGTGGATCTATGTGACAGTATATGTGTCATTTGTCCAAGAGAAACTCCTTCGTAGCCTGGGCAAAGTATATATCAAAGTGATCACTCAACCCAGGGTCTTCTTACCGATCCCAATGTGGTACGATTCTAACCATGTGAATAGATGTTCTGATGTCGAACATGGCAGAAACCACTTGATTACCGGTCAATGGTGTGAACCGTTAACAAGTGCGAGGGAGATCACCATTAATGTCAATGATTCCCAAGCTACCTTAGTACATTCCAGCGACTGTGAGTAGATGAGCTGAAGTCGAACACCTGTGGAATCATTCGATCAGAGGTCAATGATGTAAATCCACTGTCGAATGTGAGGAGGCCTGCCATTAATGCATGCAGGTCCCAAAGTACTAGCTAGTTTCTAAGTCTAATTCTTGGATAATGTGTTGGAGTCGACAGGAATGGACTCATCGAGGGAGGGCCTTGATGTATCCCCCATCAACGACACGAAACGGACATGGAGATGTAATTGGCAGATCAAATGGACATGGACTGACATAGGTTTTGAGGCAAGATATTTGGGATGGTTGACTCTCAAGGCGGATACTTCCCTTGAACACTGAGGCACAACAACAAAACATGACATGGACCAAAACTTATGCAATGGATGCGATGACTTGCGTCGGGTGACCCAAAGGAGTGGAAGGAAACTCAAAGATTGGCTCAGTGCAGAGGTTCAGCAGATTATGATATGTGCAAATGACAAAGTGCCATGTTCAAGGGCGACTCTAAGACGTGTTGGATGATGTTCTCAAGAGAATTCTTGGCTTGCTCCTTTCAATTTTTCCCCCCATCCAGATAGATGAGTACCTCTTTTTGATTTAATGAGCTCGAGGAGGATAACACATGCTCGATATAACTCACCTTCGGTAAGTTCCTCTTCCTTTGTTTAACGAACCGGAAGA
>ML842029.1:77945-88300 GCA_009831015.1 Picea engelmannii
TTTGGTAATTTTGGTCCATGGGTGAACTAATAGTTGTTTGAAGATGATGGATTCCTGTAACCATTTGCGGATGAAATTTCAGTGATAACACACATATTACATGAAATATCTACCAAGATATAAAGGGGAAGGTGAAATAACTTATGAAGAATATCTAGTAGCCTTTTACAGTTTTGCAGACAACTTTAACATTGATTATTCAAATGTATGGATGAGGTTGTTTGTACAAATTCTAGATGGCGAGGTCAAGAAATGGTGCATGGGTCTTCCTCCAACCTCCATTGCATATATTGAGGCATTAAATGAAGCTTTTATAAAGAAATAGGGAGACAAGAGAGATTATCTCTATTAAATCACTGAATTTGGGGCTCTAAAGAGAAAGAATGGTGAATCTATTTCATACTTAACCAAGAGATTCAATAAAATGTATGGTACAATCCCAGATGAAATTAAACCAACTGAAGCCTCTACCAAGATCACTTATGTTGATGCATTTGATGCAGAATTCTCCCTCCTCCTGAGAGAGAGAATATCAACCACACTGTTATCCATGCAGTAACCAACCATTGAAGTTGAATCTAATATTTTGGCATCAGACAGATCAATAACTGATCTAACAAAGAGAAAAAAAAGAACAAATAGCATGCCCCTACCTGTTCTAACCCAACTACATATGATCCCCAACTTGAATATATTTCTAAGACTTTGAAGGATCTGAATTCTAAGATAGAAAAGCTAAAATGGGAATCGAAACAATCAAACAGGCCTTTTCAAGGGGTTGGTAATAGAAATCGGAACCAATTCAGAAGGACTAATGATGTTCCTCAAGTAATGAAGAGGGAAAGGAGAAATGTTGATGATCAAAGGGTGTTTCCCCCTTTCCAAAACAATCAGATTGAGGAGATGGATACAGACAATGATGTTGCAGAATATACCGTTGGGATTTTCAATGAGACAAATTATTATACCAGACCCTTAACACAACAAGAGTATGAGGTAGCACAATTATCAAATCAATTTGATGATCAGATAGGGGAAGAGGGAGTTATTCAAGGTCAACCCAAGAAGAAATATGATTTGAGGACGAGGAAGGGAGCTTCCAAGGCTACCATCTATGATCAAAGAAAACAAGCAGAAGCTCCTCCCGATCCACATCCAAATAAAGGTATTCCATCTAAAACTTAGTCATCTCCACTATCAAAACCTCTAGTCCCTAAAACAAAGGAATCTGATAAGATACCAACCTTTTTCATCCTGGAACATGAGCTGAGAAAAATCAGTATTCGTGCCCCTTTGACAGAATTGTTAAAAAATGAACCTTTCAAAAAATCTATCATGAAATTTATGCATACCACTCCTTCTAGTGTATCGTATGATGTCATTAGTCTACAGGATGAAAACCTAGCTGTAGTGTACTCTTTTACTACCCAGGTTTCCCAACCTCACAGTTTACCATTCCTTACATGGAATTATAAGCAAATGTATTTAAACACAATTAAACACACTTAAATTACAGAGTGAAACATATCTGGGTACTGCTATAATTAAATGTTCCATAGCATTTATCATTAATTCATTTACACAGCGGAAAACATGATACAAAACAACACAGTCAGGTTCAAATGTAATAAACCATATTTCAATACTTATCTTTTATCGACTGGAGAAATCACCAACCAAGTGCAGGCCTTCCACGAACCTCCTAGCCTTAGACCACATTGTTCATCAACTCAACGGTAGGTCACCCCCGAGCTGGGACTAAGCTCCACCTCAAGGAAAGGAATCCTAGGCTAGGTTGAGGTTACAGGGAAGATAGCACATACACATTCACCAGGAAGAAGCTCTCCCAGGAATCTCCCACGCTCACTGCCCACAGACCCTCATTCCCCACATGCCTGTTCCACCCTAGGAGAGTGCACCTTCTCTGTCACCTAGATAGTCCTTCGGCTCCCAGTCTCCCTTACCTTGGGTTACAGGAACAGGCCGGACCAGAATTCTCCGGGCTCTATGGAAGCTATAGGGTTCCTTCCAGGAGTCCTCTTCTCCCTCTTCTCACTCTCTCACCTGGAGGAGTCGCTCACTGGCCAACAAGCCTCACGCAGTCCCGTACTATGCAGTCACAACAATCCATAGGAAACATAGACACAGGTTCCCCAATTCAATTCAACAATCGCTAGATGATCTCACAACAATGTTTTTGGAACATGGACTTCCCACCCAGGCTAACTCGGCTTCCCCAAAACCACAAGATTCATCCTGAGATTCTCACTAGCTTCTCGCAAGCTGGGAATTACACTCACAGGTTATCTCAGAGACAGGACTGGACTCCACGGATCCTAACAGAGGGTTGTACACAGGTCTTCCACACAAAACACAGGTTTTCTCTCTATGACGAACATACACGGGCTTCTTGCAGACTGGTTCCTACTCTTCCCTCCCAAGAAATCCAGTCGAATGGAGTCCGAACCCCCTTCACGGCTTGTTGTCTCGGTTTTATTTGCATGCACCAGGGTTGACACTTGTCACCCTGGGAACTGCATGCATTCCATCCATACACCTTCCTTCCACCACTTGGGAAATCACGGGTCTTTCAAAAGGACTTAGGATAAAATAACGTGCACATGGATTTTTAGGAATAATAATAATAAAATATTATTCCAAGCCTAAGCCCCCTAGGCTTATCCCCTAGGCTCCTCACTCAGCCCCTTTCCCATCTTCCAGCCCCTAGTTCCTTGCCCAATCTATGGACGCTTAGTCCCCCATCACTCATTCATCGTGGTCGGTCTGCACTGGCAGTATTTATATTTTATTAATTGACCTGCATTCATACAAGTACATTAACAGGCTCCTGGCCTTCAACACTTAGGCTCCCTGGCCTAACAAAACTCATAAGCCTACAACTTATATAAAACTTGGCTCACCAGCCTATAGAACATATTTACAATTCTTTGCATATAACATGATCTGTAACGGGGCTTGGCCTTAGGGACACTACAATCCCCCTCCCCTTATTTTTGAACTGTCCTCAGTGCAACTTACACTGCCTCTACGTGTCCTTCAAAATTTTCAAAAAGATGCAGGTACTCTGCCCGCATAATATCTTCATGCTCCCATGTCGCGTCCTCAGGACCGTACCAGGTCCACTGGACCTTTACAAGCTCTATGGCTCGATTTCGGAGCTGCTTGTTTTTCCTGTCCAATATGCACACAGGATACACTTGCAGGACACCTTCTGGTTCCACCTGAATCACAGTCCAGTAGATAACATGATTAGCATCAGGTACATATTTCTTAAGAAGTGAAACATGAAACACATTATGTATAGTCATAGATGCAGGTAATGCAAGCATGGATGCCACTGGCCCGATCCTTTCTAGGATCTCAAATGGCCCACAAAATCTTGCTTCCAACTTGGCGCAACTTCCCAATTTCAGGGAACTCTTGTTAGCTTTCACTTTCAGGAAAACATGGTCACCCACTTTGAATTCTCTATGGGTTCTGTTACTATCAGCGTAAATTTTCTGCCTGTCCTGGGCAGCTTTGAAATTCTGTTTGATTTTGATCATTTGATCTTCCATCTCCTTGAGTAGTTCAGGTCCAACAACTACTCTGTCAGCTGGATTATCCCAGCTCACAGGAGTGTTGCACTTTCTACCATACAGTGCTTCGAATGGGCTCATCTTCAAAGATGCATGGTACCCATTATTGTAGGCAAATTCTACCAAATGCAGGTAGTCTTCCCACCTTGATGGTTTATCCATCACATACATTCTTAGCATATCTTCTATTACTCTGTTTACCCTCTCTATCTGTCCATCAGACTCGGGATGGTATGTTGTACTAAAGTTCAGATTCTTTCCGAATCCTTTGAACAGTCCTTTCTAGAAATTCGAAGTGAATTCTAGGTCCCTATCAGACACAATTATCTTAGGAATTCCATGCAAGCGTGCAACTTCTTTTAAAAAGATATCAACAACATCTGCTGCTCTGTGGGTGGTTTTCAATGGAATAAAATGGGCAGCTTTAGTAATCTTTTCCACCACCAGCATGATTGAATCATGCTGCTTACTTGTTCTGGGCAATCCCGTGATAAAATCCATGGTTATCACTTCCCATTTCCACTCAGGAATAGGTAAAGGCTGCAACAACCCTGCTGGGTGTTTGTGCTCAGCCTTGACCTTCTGGCATTCCATACATCTGGCGATGTATTCAACAATTTCCTTCTTCATACCTAGCCAAAAATAATGGCTTTTGACTGCTGCCATAGTCTTTTGATACCCAGGATGACCAGCATAAGTCACATTATGCATTTCTTTTAGAATTGCCAGCTTCAATTCTTTGTCATTAGGTACATATATTCTGTTCTTATATAGAAGTATACCATCAGTTCCCAAGGCATAACCTTTCTCGATCTGTGGTCTTTCATGCTGTTGTAGCTTTGCTACAAGACTTCGGTACTGCAAATCAACACTTGCAGCTTCAAGAATTCGGTCTTTCAACTCAGTTCTGTACATGCTAATGGTTGTAGCATGTAATTCATGCAATTTTCTACTGAGTGCATCAGCCACCTTGTTGTCCTTCCATTTGATATACTTGATATCAAAGTCATATTCACACAGAAATTCCAGCGATCTAATTTGTCTAGCATTTAAGGTTGGCTGATCAAATAAATATTTCAGACTGTTGTGGTCTGTTCTTAATTCGAATTTCTTGCCCATGAGGTAATGTATCCATTTCCTTAAAACATGGACCACTGCTGCCAGCTCTAAATCATGAGTGGCATAATTCTTTTTATGCTCTTTCAGCTTTCGAGATTCATAGCAAACTACAAATCCTTCTTGGCTGAGAACTCCTCCCAGCCCCTCCTTACATGCATCTGTGAATACTACATAATCCTTACTTGGATCATCAATCCTCAGGATTGGAGCACTTGTTAGTAGCTTCTTCAATTGCTGGAAGCTGCTCTCACATTGCTCATTCCACTGGAACTTCTTCTCCTTCCTTTGCAAAGAAGTGATACAATGAGCTATCCTTGAAAATCCGACTATGAACCTCCTATAATAACCTGCCAGACCCATAAAGGATCTAACCTCTGTCACATTTCTTGGTGTTGGCCACTCTTGAATGACTTTTACTTTCTCAGGATCCACGGCGATCCCTTCCTCATATATAATGTGTCCCAGATAATGGATCTGCCTTTGGTAAAATGAGCACTTGCCCAATTTTGCATACAGCTGGTGTTCTCTCAACACCTGCAGCACCATTCTAAGATGTTGTTCGTGTTCTTCCTCTGCCTTAGAGTACACCAAGATATTGTCCAAGAAGACTATTACAAACTTGTCCAGATAATTTCTGAACACTCCATTCATTAAGCACATGAAGACAACAGGTGCGTTGGACAGTCCAAATGGCACCACAGTGAACTCGTAATGTCCATACCTTGTTCGGAAGGTAGTCTTGCTGATGTATTCATCTTTTATCCTCACTTGGTGATACCCAGATCGCAGATCTATTTTCGAAAATACTTTCGCATCCTTTAGCTGATCAAAAAGATCATCAATTCTTGGCAGAGGATATTTGTTCTTGACAGTGACTTGATTCATCTGTCTAAAGTCGATGCACAACCTCAGCGTTCCATCTTTCTTCTTCACAAATAGGACTAGGGATCCCTACGGTGATACGCTGGGACGAATATACCCTTTCTTTAACAACTCTTTGAGCTGCAGTTGCA
Organism: Picea engelmannii; assembly: GCA_009831015.1. Taxonomy (NCBI): domain Eukaryota; kingdom Viridiplantae; phylum Streptophyta; class Pinopsida; order Pinales; family Pinaceae; genus Picea; species Picea engelmannii. The sequence goes on from ML842029.1 coordinate 83,677, forward strand.
ACTCCTTCAGCTCTGGTGTGCTCATTCTATAAGGAGCTTTCGAAACTGGAGTTGCTCCAGGCATCAGATTTATAGAAAAATTGATGTCCCTCTTTGGAGGTAGTCCAGGCACCTCCTGAAACACGTCTTCGAATTCTTTGAGCACCCTGTGGTCTTCTAGATTTGAGACCGCATCTTGGAATACTTCTTCCACCCGGGCTGCAAATAATTGACATCCTTTTCGGTAGCATTTCTTCAGCTGCATAGCTGAGATTTTTCTAACAACCACATCTCTGGGAATTCCTTGGACTGTTACCTAATTTCCTTCTTCGTCTGTAATCCTTTGATGACCTTCACTAGGGTTTTTAACTCAGCTGATGAGAAGAGAAAAACAATGCATGGGTTTCAAACTTCACTCAATAGGAAAAACTCAATGAAAATGGTGAAGAAGGCTACAAGATCCAATTAACAAGTTATTTATTCTTCAAAAAAGACAGATGTCAAGGCTGAAAGGGAAGAAAAATTGACTCACTAGATCACTCAGGAGAAGAGACACAGAGGCAAACCCTAAAAAAGGTAGTTTTGGAGGGGTTTTTTGCCAGAAAGAGGCTGGCGCTCTGTTTCCAAAGGAACAGAGCATTGTAGTGCTCTGTACAAAGGTATGGGGGAGCAATGGCGCTCTGTTAACACTAGGACAGGGGCACCAGGGTCTAAAAGCCCCAAAAATGTCAAAAAATTCCAAAAATTGGGATTCAAACTTGACAAGTATGTTGAGTGTGATAAAGTAAGGAGCCAATCAACTCATGAAACTAATCAAAGAGGAGTGAACTAGGTCTGAAACAATCAAGGTATAGAACAAGGTCAATGAGGAGAAAAATCCAAACAAGAGGTTTCGATTTGAGGCTATCTCCCCAGTGGAGTTGCCAGTTTCTGTTGTAGGAAAATCTCCCTGCTGACAGGTAGATCACCTCTAGAGCTTGACCTTAACCCTAGACATAAAAATGCTTATCATGGACACTTACTTCCTTTCAAATATATCTAAACTAACACATGAGAAGGAAGGATGACAGAAGTACCTTTTTACTGACGTTTGTCCCTGCACGCTTTGAGTTGCGCTCCAATCCTTTGCTCTCTCTTAGTTCTGTGGATAAGACAAGATACAACTGCTTCCTACTCTATTGATATTAGCTTGAAAACAAATCTATCAACTAGTGATAATTTCATGTGACATTAGACACAAACTAGAAAGAAACAGGCCAAGTGTGTCATATTGATGAGAATAACGACAGCAGTAATTACAATCGTAGATGCGAATGTGACATCTTCGTCAAGTCCCCTTCATCTAAACCTTGCCTGAAAGCTCCATAACCTGGATAACAACAGCTTCACTGATCACTCTCCTTTGGCTGACTGTGAGTTTCCTCCAAGATCATAAGTTTCATAACTTCAATTCTTCCCCCCTTTCCACCATCATAGACCCTGTTTATATAGGTTAAGAGGAGCTTAACCTCTTGAGTTATCTTTAGAACAAGTTGGGAACCTTCTCCTTAGATCAGGGATCTCTTGATGAAACCAAGAATTTGAGCACAACTGCCTCCTAATCTCGAAAGTTCCTCCCCTTATTCTCCTCAACGGGCCAACTACTGCCTCAGATTAGGCAATGATTCCTTAGAAGGGGCATCAGAGTGTTGTAATGCTCCCTGGTAAGACTTGGGGAGGCACCAGTGCTCTCAAGATGAGCAGCACTCGTTCAAATGGGGCTGGGAAGCGTTATAACGCTCCCTGAAGCATTATAGAGGAGCGTCAGCGCTTCTGGAGCTGAAGTAGGGGAGCACTCCCCCTCAAAACCTTTGTTTCAGGGTTCCTTTCAGGTGTCAAGAGTTGTTTGACTTCAGTAAACCAGTTCTCCTCCTTCAAGTCAGTCATGTGAGATGTTATAAGTTCTTCGTTAGTGTTGTTGACATGGCAGTATGTATGAACATCATTTGCGACACTAGTGACCAACTTGTGACACTTACGAAAGTTGTAGGGAAGATGCGACACTTACGACAATTGAGAGGGAAAATGCGACACTTATACAGCTGAGCAATTTTGACGTGTAACAATCACCTGAATCCGATCCCTAGTCTATGGGTTTTGATGTCATTGCCACTATTTTCATTCCCTTCTTTTCTTTGAACCACTTTGGCTTCTTCTCGGGATGCAACTGCCAACATCTGTCCTCATCATGTCCCTCTTTCTTGCAATGCTTGCAAGAGGGCTCTCCTTCCTTCTTTGACACTGCATTTGCATTCTTGCCATTTCCATTCCTTTTCCTCTTGTCCTCTTTCCTTGAAGACGACGATTCCATTGACACACCTTCTTTCCCTGCTTCAATATACATAGCTTGAACAAAAACCTCATCAAGGTTAGTGGGTCCAAACATGAAAACAATGTTTCTAATATGCGCAGGTAAACCTCCTATATACCTCATAAGGGTTTCTTATGTTTGCAAAGGAATATCTAACATTAATGCCATCTTTCGAAATCCATCAGTGTATTCTTGCACTATTTGTCCTTTTCTTAGTTTTAAATATTGCCATTCAATTATTTCTTTTTTTTTATAACCCAAATGATAGAATTTTTTCCTAAGTGCATAAATGAAATCCCTCCATGATGGAAATACATTACCCACATTTTTTGTTCCTTTTTGCAGCTTGCTTTGCCACCAGATAAGAGCTATACCTGCAAGTCTCAAGGATGCGAACTTGATTCGTGTGGCCTCATCCTTGATCTGTTGCACACTGCAGTATACCTCCATCTGCCTGATCCAGTTATCAAGTTTTTCTGCATTTACTTCACCATCATATATGGGCAACTGAAATTTTACATCAAGTTTTAACAATGGCATTTCATGTTTATTCTTATGAACATTTTTCTTTCGACTAGATTTAGAACTTGAAGTTGAAGAAGAAGGAGAAGAAGGAGGTGTTGATGGAGGTGAAGGAGGAATATAAGGATGTTCCTCTTCCTCTTCACTTTTTCCTTTTGGAGAATTACCCAAAACTGGTCGCTTCTCTTCCAAGTAATCTTCGTACAAGACTTTCACCATCTCCGACATAGCAAGGAATGTTTTCCGGAACTCTTTCTCATCTTGATAAATCCCTTCTTTTGATGCCATCTTCTCGCTATGAGAAGCTATTTTTCTCAATCCAATTAATGGATTCTCTGCAACAAGATCGCCTTCACCACGCTGTAGCTTTTACCTGGTTAACACGCAAAACTCAAATCCAAATGTCAACTAGCTCTAATACCACTTGATCCAGAGGATCTTTTAATGAATTATGGTTGAGTTTCAATTTTGTATGCGTTAGTTAACCATTTGAGAAACTTAGTGAAAGAATGAGGAAAGAAGAGGAATTATGATATCCATATACATATATGCACATCTGAAATGAAATAATAGACACCAAACCATAACACGCAGATTGATAACGGAGTTCGGCACAACTTTGTCTACGTCTTCGGGCCATTTCTCTGTGGGGAGGCTTCTTTATTTCTGTTCAAAAGCTCAAAAGTATATTGCTGCAATGCCAAATGTCTACAAGACTTATCTGGTCATGTTCTTTCATATCTCTAGAACCATACAAAGAAAACGACACATGAAACAGACGTCCGGAGCTCCCAGAAATGGTCCGACAACGTCTCCTCCTCAAAAGCTTCTCTGCCTCAAAATGGTTTTGGCTCTGAATGCCACCTATGGCCTCAAATAGGCCTGGGTTATATAGCTGGGAAGTTGGTTGCTCATCTCCAACTTCCTCCCAAAATTTAGGCTCCAAAACTACCCAATAACTCCCCAAAATGGAGAAAATACATTAAAAATGGGCTTAATTACAATTAAAAACCAAAAATCAGTTATAAACCCACTTAACTATAATATATGGGTAGTAGCCCCCTTCATTGGCACGTGCCCTCTATTCCTAGTGTTTCGGAATCCCTTTGGAGAAAACATACTTCAACCTCCACGTTTCGAGATGAAAACTATGTGAGTGAGAAGTGACTTTTGTGTGTGAATGAGTTAAAGTGTGCCAATTTTTTAATGAATTAGGTGTCACCTTGCTGCATGTGGACTTCACTTGGTCCTTAGAAGTCTTTGATTACCTATTTAACTAAATTCCATTGGTACAACCTTGCGAAATTAAAAAGTCCCTAGGAAGCTAGTATGTGGACATGTGGGTCCTTTACAATTCCTTTAACTCCCTATTGTAATTTAATCTAAGAAATCTTTGAAACTATCCTAGATTGTGATTATGTGGGCATGTATGGGCCTGTTACAAAACCTTTAAAATTCCCTAGTGATTTAATCTAAGAAATTAAATTTCAACACTATCCTATCTTTGTAGAATATGGGCATGTATGGTCCCCTTACAATCTTGAGATGTGTTTGAAAAATAAACTAAGAGGAGTCCCGAGGGGGATATTGTCCTCTCCTAAAGATTTTATCTTTTTAAAGGAGATGAAACAGTAAAGGAAACACTAATCTAGTTGGGTTAATTGGGTTAGAAGAACAAACATAAAAGACTAAGCTAAGAATCAAACTAGGAAGGGAAAAAACAATCAAACTATTGTTCATAAGGACATAAGATCAAGAAACAAACAAGACTCA
>ML842031.1:11134-29982 GCA_009831015.1 Picea engelmannii
TAGTGTACTATAGTATAAATTAGGGAAGAAAAATTACAAAAATATATGAAAATAAGAAAAACCAAAAAAATACAAAAAGAGGAGGAAGTTGGTTGAATGGCGGAAAATTGGAAAAATTCATGTGCAACAGATAGCGAAATCAATGCACGAAAGTTGGAATACTATGCGTAGGAAAACTAGACACTGCGCAAATGACCGAAAAAATTGAAAGATACAACAGAAAATTAATGATTGGGTCTATAAATAGGGAAAAGCACGAGCAAGTTCGACACTTAGAAATTTTTGAGCGAAACCTAGGTGAAATTGTGTGAAAAAGATAGACATTGACCACTCAACATACAACATGACACCTCTGAAGGTTGGCACCCTAGGGAGATATATTAGGGTTACTCGACAGGTCGGCAGAAGGAAGGAAATAATGACAGAGCCCGAGAATGTTGTAGAATTGGAATATGTCACAACATTGGCGAAATAATCAATCAACCCAACCAAGATCAAGGTAGAAACATCGATGGATGCAAAAGTTGAAATGGGTTAGAGCTCTAAAAACCAAAATGGTAGCACAAACCCTAAGCTGGAAAAAAATGCAGAACCCGAGGGAATGAAGGAGAAATGACAGGGACATGGTGTAGAGGAGGTGTTGGTTGAGGATATTACAAACCAGCTGGAGACTGAAGGAGACGAAGAATAAAATATAGAAGCAATGACAGAAGGCCACCCAGACATCGATCAAAAAATAAAGGCATCGGACGCAACAAAGATCACACTCATGTACATCTCGGAAAGGTGCCAAATCTGAGATATGTTGGGAAAGGTGCCAAATTTGGGATACTCCAACCATGACGTTCAAGATGTGACAAAGTTCCCAGACCTTGCGCAAGAAATGTATTTGGTGGAAAAATGGGAGATAGGAACCCTAGGAAGACCCATCTTGGAGCCCACATAGTGGATTACAGGGCTATGTAATTCAGGAATCATGAACTTGCTGGATATATCGCATTTTAGACATGGTAAGAATGTGCGACTGTGTGTGAAACAACTCTTGGCCAAGGTAAATGGAGGTATACTATGGATGGATATGCCACTCCCCATTGATGTGGCATTGATTTCCAAGATTACAAGGTTTCCCATTATTGGCGCACAACGCAAAGAGTACCTGGAGAATAAAGTGCGACAAAAGGAAATTGTTGAGATAGTGAAAGCATAGTTTGGAACTAATAGGGGGAACCAGGGAATAGTCATCAAAGACATCAATGTTGTCGCGACAAGGTTCATCAAAAATATAATGGCTTGCAAATTTTTGAGGAACTGCAGAAAGGAAGAGGCCCCAATGGGAGTCATAGCAGTAGCCATGCAGTGCACAAAAGGAGTAATGTTTAGTTGGGCACCCTACCTACTCAATAAGTTTTTGGTTGACTGTAGAGATGCACAGGAAAATGGAACTGAGTTGCAATATTCCTAGATTATCATACTCATATATTTGGTAGGTTGAAAGGAACTAAATTTCTCTGTCTTTGTAGACAGGAATGGGAAGTGTTACGCATCTAGATACGAAACACTCTAGCAAGTGAAGGAAACTAATATTCAACAAGAAAACAAAGCAGTGTTTCCCATGCTTCTGGAAGACATACAAAAAAGAACAGAAGAATATCCCTATTGAGGTGGTCTAGCAGCACAAATGGATTTCTAGGTTTAAGGCATCCAAACATCACATATGGATCCAGGTGACTAGGGACCCGAAGAAAACGTTGTTGGAAATGAAATACTGTGCATCAAGGGAAGAGGTCAACTGGATTATCAAAGACTGGCCCGTGTAGTGGAAGGTTTCAGTAGAAAAGAAAGAAAACAAACCAAACGAGTAAGCAGAGGAAGGAACAACAATAAAGACAAGTAGTTCAGCTAACAACAACAGAAAGGATACAGAGCACCCTCAAGTGTCAGGCAGTGGTGCAACAACGAAAAATCCAAGGAATAAAGAAGCAGTGTTAAGGGTGGAAGTACAGAGAAATAAAAAGAATGGAGAATCCTTTTGGCCCAAAGAGGAGGAGGCACAAAAGAAGAATATTGGCACACAAGCCTCATAGATGAAGAGAACTGCAACATAGGAGGAGTAAACACGAAAGAATATGAAATACCATAAGAAGCCTCAAGTAATCACAATTACAGAGGACGATGTCGAGCTATTGGTATACAAATTCTAGGACAGGAGAGAAGATGTCGTATGTGTAGCAGAGGCATAGAGGGATAAGATCATGGCTAAGTTGGTGGAATTCCATGATACTCTACAAAGGCTATAGATTCCTATAGTGCAACAACCATAGAAAACACAACAAGCACCTACGCAAAAGGAACAGGAAGAAACAGTTCAGATAGTGGTGCAGGGAAGCGACACCTTCAAGGTGACACAATAGATGTTGTGATTTGATGAGGAGACAAAACATAATCCAATTGGGGACATATACCAACTTTAGTTGGTTATGGCAAAGATACCTACAAAGGAGTTATACAGACTACAATCAAGTGTGATGCAATAAGTCCAATCTAGAGCCCGCGTAGATGCTACTAACTTGGAAATTAGCAGGCAGGTTGCAGAAGTGCTACAAATTATGTCTGACTAGCTGACTATGGAGAAGGAGGAGGAAAAGAGATGTGTAGAAAAATTGGAAAAGGGACTGATAGAAGTCTATAACAACATTCCATACTGTAAACAGGAGCCAGAGTTCATGCCATAAGGGAAGTTTCAAAGGATTGCGCGGGTCATGGAGAAATACAAACAGGAGATCATAGAGCTCACAGAAAAATTGACTCCTACTACACCTCTAGAAGTTAGATATCAAAGAGAACAAGAGGTTGATGCGGACACCGATAGTATTGTGCATGAAGATAATTTTGTGGAAGAATTCTATGACAAGACTGCTCAAATGTGGACCAAAATGGAAGAAGATGAGAAAATACAACAACTTGACTAGAAGCACGAGAAGATAACTATCGACATTCAGGACTTAAAGCAACAACAAAAGGAAATGTCCATCCTAGAGAGGATGAGGAGTGCACGGGATATGAATAACCCGTTGAGTACTCAACACGCCCTAAAAGTTCTGTGACGAGTTCCTTTTGGGTGCCACCCTTTATTTTACTTTTGAACTGTTTTTGCCTCGGCATAAAACTAATCCTTTGCTTGTCTTATATGTTTCACATTTTAATTGATTAAAATTTCACTTGAACATACAACAAAGAATCATATTAACCCTAAAGAGACATAACAACTAATGAAGGAATCAGTGAACCAAACTTTTCCCCGAATCACAAGAGAAGTTCGGCATCGGCGAAAGATTAAGGTGGAGAAAATCGTGGGGAAGCCAAGGTAGCCGAGTGTCGACCTTCATCGGTGTCAGTTGATGAAAGCGTTCCTTTCCTATGAATAAAACTTCAGGAAGGATTTTGCCGACGGGCGATCCACTCGATTTCGGCAGAAAGACTCAGTAGTAAGTACTGCATGAAAGGAAAAGAGACGTCGTACACCGTCGACTCCCTAAAACGTTTTCGAAGATGAAATCTTAGCAAGATAGTAACCCGTTGATAAGATGCGTGCCTGAAATTTCTCCCGATCACCGATATCATCGGTGTCGGAAGTTTCATCAAAGAGCATATCAATGTAAGTATGCATAGGTACTAGCCGAACCCCGATCCATTCGTCGGGCGACGAGACGTGACGAAACGTGTTAACCCTTGAGTGTGTTAGGTACGCTGCATTTATGGTTGTTGGTTAATTTGTGGATCGCACATTAGTTATTGACTCGTGCCTAAATCAAAAGGAATCATTAAACTCACTGATAAAATGCATCTCCATCCATTCCTCCATCGTCAATCATTTTGGACTTATCCACAGAAATCCGATAGTAGTTTATTTTGAATTTTCATTCATTACTCGTATTAACTAATTGATACGACTGGCAATATCTCCCCATTTATATTCTCTTCGAGTCATTGTGTATGATCCCATTTTGCACAGCAAGGAATTCAGAACAGATAGAAGAGAAAAGCTAAACGATCTAGAGGAAGCATCCAAAGTCCAGTAAGTATTGAACAGTAATATTAGCAAGCATTATAGGTATGGGTATGCTTACCGGTTTTCACTTCATTTTATATATCCTCACCCAACGCTTCTTTATATATGTTTTTTAAAGGGAATTTTTTTTTATTGTAGGGACAATGCCTCCAAATAAGCCATCTACCAGGAAATCACCAAGGGTGAAAAAGCTACAAGAATCAGAAGTAGGAGAGGGCTCATCACCATTAATCGCAAGACAATTGGAGTTCGCCCCCAAGCCAATGTCCATCATTAAGAGAATCACCAAGGATCCCTTTTTCCAACCCCCGGCTTTCGATGACATGGAGGCAAGTATTGGAGCCAATATGGCATTTCCTCATTGGGAAGAAGTTTTCAAGAAAATCCAGAAAGAAGAACCCCTCACATATACCCCGCATAGTGATCCTGAAATGAGGAAGCTCGACGATGAGGTCCTCCCCAACATTCACAAGGATTATCTGAGCATGGTGGCAAGATGATCTCCAGTGTTTCCTTGCATTGAGATCCTGAAGTGGATCATTGACCACGTTGACGCCCAAAAATGTTTGACTAATGATGATAACGGTGAATGCATCGGATTCTTCCTGCCATCAGAGGTTCAGAGTTACTATAAGCTCAAAGATTATGAGCTAAAGCTGAGCATTGATTTCATCTTAAGTTTCTATGCATCACATGATACCAACAAAATCATGTCATCTTGGTGGAGAGAAGACAAACCATTCACGAACCGGACTGTTGGCTAGTACCCGACAGCCAACCTCAGGGAACCATACATATACCTCATGGATTTACTCTATAGGTTACATGGGGAAAAGACTATTCCCAATTTTCAGAGGCTTGGATGCCTCTGGCTTTTACAATTTCCATTTCAGGTACAGGCTTTAATTGGGGTGCCATCATCTCCAAACAGTTGAGCACCTACATAAGATAGGCTTGGGAGCCAAAGGAGGGAGATACCCCCGCCTTCTACATGGCATCGTATCTACTGGACATCATCTGCACCAGGAATAGTTTTGTTGGGATGAAACTGAATAGGCACCCTTCGAAGATGGTTTTCCATGTATAATTCAACATCCTATGGGAAAATAGGTACAAAAAATCCTATGTTGTTATCTGTGATATATTTATTGCTCGTGTTTACTCCTTTCTCTTCAGAAGAGAATGCCCTAGATTGTCATATGAAGCAAAGAATGTTATAACCAAAATTTTCCACTGGTATTTGGAAGAATGAGAAACCTACATTAGGGTTTTCGGTGCCATAGGGGCACCCCACTTATTACCCATTTATGTTCCCGACCGACTAGTGTTAGGGGAAATTTGCTATCAAACCATCCTACAAGGATACAATGCAATTTTGGTAAAAGACAAGAAGAGAGATTTCATACCATATGGGTTTCATATCAAATTATGCATGGTCAAAGATACCGCACATGCTAAACAACTTGGTCTAGGTCAATTGGAATTTCAGTTCCAAACTGGTCGATTTTGCAAACACAATCCCAAGGGATTGATTCTACAACATGCGTCTCAGGTATCATCTTGTTGGCCCTATGCCCATGACCAGTTCGAAGATGAAATATTTACTAAAAATGACCAAGACTAGAATATGGTGGCATCCAAGAGAGCTAATCCTCAAGGAACTAGATTTAGAGCTATGAGCCACGAAGAACAGGCAACATTTCTGGAGCAGGAAATTCAAGAAATTATCCAACACACAGGAGGAGCAGTTGCATATGAATTGGATGAGGAAATAAGTGATCCCGAAGAAGACATTGAAGCTGTGGGAACTCACCAAGAATCCCCAGTACAAATCAGGGATCTTCCAAAAGATCAAGATGCACAAGAAAGGGGTACGTCGCTACTTCAGCAAACCGAGTTTCTCATGAAGCGGATGCAAGATAACCCACATTTTGTCATAAGTCTTAGGATTTCAACTACCATCCAAAGAATCCCAACAGAGCCAAGTGATCATGGTCCCATAGTTCCCGATGGTACCAACGGGTCAGGCAATCCTGAATCTACAACATTGTCGATTGATCCCTCAGAAGGAAGAACAACTCAACCAGAGACAGGTTGGGTATCGATAAAAACACAAGTGCCTAATCCACTGAGCACACTTGTACATATATACAGCGATGACAAGAGCCCAAAACCCTCTCATGGTACCACAGTACACATCCAAGAAGAAGAAGGTCTCGAAAAGACCTCTTCCAAAAGTCCCGAAAAGACCTCTTCCAAGAGTCCCGAAGTTCAGGACAAGGAGGTCCCACAAAAGGAAACAGAAGTTGAAGGTGATCTTGACACAAGGGATTCTGATGAACCAGAAACAAATACAAGCCCGAGTGACAAACCTACGCAAAAGGAAGTAATGCGTTTAGGCCCGATACCTCTATTCTACCCAATACTCAAATATTCGATGAGAAACAAGAAAAAGTCAGATCTACAAGGTTGAATGAGGAAGTCCAAGAGCCCATTCTCAAACAAATATACAATGTGGGAAGCCTAGGAAACAACCTCACATGGGGCGACCAACAGATACCAGACCCGGTAGATAAGGTAGCAGACATCTACGCGATCTCCTATGATCAAAAGAGAAAGGCCATTGTTTAAAGGATGGCAAAAAAGAGAAGGATCACCTTGGATCACTCCATCTTAGTAACCACAGAGGAGAGCTTAATCAACATAGAAGACATTCATGCGTCTGAACTGATTGGCGTGAGAAGCTCCCTCTCTGATGTCGCCTAAGATAGAGACAGGAGGGATGAAAAGGAATTAGCTGCCACCCTAAAGGAGCTCGAACTTGTTCGTCATTTGGTTGAGTACTACAAAATCATTACGCAGACCACTGTGTATCTAAGAAGTGATTTCAACGGAGTTTACAGTGAGTTCAATAAATAAAGGCAGTTATTGACCATGAACATATCCAAGTTCCAAGAAGACACTCTCATGGCACTTGCAATGTGTAAGGAGATGGAGCGATGGCACGAAAAGGCACATCAAGTAGTGGAAAGACTCGAATATTTTGAGGTGGTTCAGTAGGGATGAGAATAGGAAACACATGGAATTCAGCTAGTAAGAAAGAGAAGCCTCGACCACGTGAAGAAATATGTCGAGTACTGGGCTAAGATGTCTCGGGCCCCACACCGAGAAATCCAAAAACAATGGGCCAAGTGCCAGAAATGTTGGGGTAAAATTAATAAAGTAATGAAAGATGTTGGTCTCCCCGAGTTCGATACCCCGGATGAATTTATCGACCTGAGTGGTGTGCGCAAGATACATGTCGAGCAGGACTCTCTATGGATCGAAGAGTGCACAAAGGTCATCGATGCAAAACTAGGGCTAGTGCAACAATTCACGGAACACCCGATCAGAGCTCGATTCATAATACAATAGTTGAAATTCAATTTGGTGAAGTATCGAGCGCACATAGCGGATATCATAGGAGTATATATTTCCCCTATGGAACAACATAGGTTCCCATGGGCCCAAACCTGTGAATATTTGTTTTTCATATGGTCTGAATATGAAATAAATCACCCTTTTAAAGAGACATCTCAGGTGGACTGTTAAAGAAGTTGTTGCATGATCACGCCACGTGGCAATTTTTGTTTGGTGTAAACTATATTTAGCCATTAATTACAGTTAAATTTTATATTATAAATAGATAGATTGACCAATGAACAAGAGGTCGATGGTTGTTGTAAGAACTCTTCTTTTTGGGTTGTTGATAATTATTTTGAGACTGTTGTGAATTGAGAAGTCCTTCTGGACGAGAGACAAAATATTTTCATCATATGTATGTGATTGGAGTTGGAGGAGAATTATTTCCTTTTATGTTCCATGAATGATCCAGTAAATGAGTAAGAGCAATTAATTATGTTGTCAAGTTATCTGGTACAATGTCTTGATGTTCTTTACTTTAATGATGAAGATAAATCGTTGTGTTGTTATGTGATGGATTTTATGGTAGATGAATTATTTTGCTTACCATAATCTTGATTACGTATGTGTTTTCTTATGTTAATTAGTTCTCTCAGACAGTATTTTGATGCTCATTTTGTTAATGTATTAGTACTAGGCCTTGTGGCATAGAACCATTTTCTGCATGTTTGAGAAGCGGGTCATCCCAAGCTCAAACTCTTCCCACCAATTAAAACTTCTATCCTATTATTTGTCAAGTTGGTTTATACTAGCTTGCATCTCTTATACCAGCCCCAACCAAGAGAAATAAGGAAAAATAATTGTCCTAACTGAAGTAAGATCCTTCACCAGGAAACACAAAGCCCATTGATAATTCGGCCAGATCGCAAGATCTAGAGAACCATTACACTCCAAATGCTTCAAAGTCTAATTGGGCCTTGGTGGCGGGTTTGGTTCCTGCTGTTGAGTCAGGTGATTTAGGTCCCATCAATAGAATTGGCGCTAGGAGGGCCTGAGAATGAATGGTTGAATATATAAGTTATATAACATTTCAAACAGACTACAAATTCGTAACAACCCACATGCATGGCTATTCATCCAATAGATAACCCACATTTACCAAGTACTCCCGAAGCAAATAACTCACCCCATTCTGAGGAAAGATATCTTCACCTTGAAATACCTTACGCACTCCCTCATGAGGAAGTGAATCAATTTAGGAGAATCACCAGAGCCTACGCCCAGAAAATCGACGCATTTCCCTTCACCCCCATCCTCCCTCGAAGAAAACAACAAGGAAGACTAGTAGTCAGCACTCCCAACGAAGTTTTCATACACTTCGTCGAAGACTTAATAGATTTCGCGATTACTGAAATCCAATAACCTCTTGATCTAATACCCGAGATGCCAGCCGACGACATATCTGAACACAATGAATTTTCAGAAGAAGAATAATTTGACTCTGAATTCGAAGACATGGAAGGGAACAATGGTCATGGGGAGGAAAGAGAAGTTCCACTTCAAGACAACCAACCTTGGTTGGTCGGAGACGTTGTGGCCGTCCCGGGATGAATTCATAATCTTCCCTGGCACCCGAAAATGCTACTTCCCAAGTATGATCCTGAAACTTTAGGTTTTCCTAAAGATCACATCAAGAAGTTCATACTTGAGATCTGGCTTACGAACATTCAACATGAAGATGTAGTATGCAAACTTTTTCCATACACGTTTGAAAATTCAGCTTCCACGTGGTATTTTAATTTTCCAGTAGGATCCATAACCAGCTAGACTAAATTCCAAAAGGATTTTCTAGACAAATTTGCGAAAGAAACTACTACAGGAGCCCTGATGGTTGAGTTGTCCATAGCCACCATGACCCCAAAAGAAGGGTCAAATATTTCAATCAAATATTCCCGACCATCCTAAACAAATTTCATCCCGCGTCGAAACCAACTCAAGAATTGCAAATCGAGGTTTATGCCAACGCGCTCTCGGCTTCTATTTCCATGTTCGTTAAAAGAGCTGCCAAGCAAACCCTTGCAAATAATTTTGAAGAAGCCAAAGAATTTTGAAGAAGCCAAGACGATAGAATTCCAGATGAAAGGATGTAAACAAGGCTAGGCTTCTCTAGTGAGAAAATAAATCCATCCGCCTCCTAGAAGAGGACTCATTTTGACTAGACCATCGGGAAATCTGACTGAACAAACTCCTGACAAAGGTAATGCAGATATAGAAGATTTGCAGCACATGGTCAAGAAACTATCGAATGAGATTATAGACATGAAAAGAAGAGTGAAGGAAGGAAACGAAGGACAAAGACCCTATAAGCCTTCCTTTAAAAGAAACCATCCTTTCAAAGAAATTGAACCTCCCCCAGCTAACTTAAACATTGACCTAGGGAATGTCACGTCTGATTCTTTCTATACTTATCACCAAGAGAACCACTTGGAAAGAGAATTCCCTCAATGGGTCCATGCCATGAATTTAATGGCCAATCATTTTCTAGACGAGGTCTCCCTAACCGAACAACCAAGAAGTTCGGCCATGAGTAGTGTCGATCAGGAAGAAGTTGACCCACCACGAGACACAACCATGCTGATATGGGATCCCAACGTGATCACATCTTCAAGAGATCTGTTTGAGTCTCGAGAACAACCCGCAAAAGTATCGACAGTATAGACACGTAGTAAGGGCCAACCCGGCTCAAAAGGTGTCGACGCCACCAGGCCCCGCAAAGTAAGTTAACTCCCAACTGCCCAAAAATGCCTTTCGCCCCCGGTAAAAAGCCTATAAGCATCCACACCCAAGCTTCTCCTAAACTAGAGTATAACGTAGTGAAATATTTGAAGAAGATGAAAGAAAATATATCAGTTATGGATGTATGCAAAATTCCTCAGCAGAAAGACTTCCTATTGCAAGCTCTAAATTCAGTAGGAAACCCAACCAACGACGATAGTCAGAACAAGATTCTTCACCCAACAGATCTGGTGAGAAATCCAACTGTAAACACCTACTCAGAAGGTAGGAAAGAAATTCCTTTTGTACCACCCTTCCTTTTTATGTTTGAAGTCTTCAACTGGAATCTTCACAATTGTCTGGTCGATTCAGGGGCGTCCTCTAATGTCATGCCCTTGGTCGTGTGTAATAAATTAGGTGTTGTCCCTCTCAAAACTGATAAACATGTCATACAACTAGATAGAACCCAGGTCAAGGTCATGGGATATCTCAAAAATGTGATGATCAGGATAGCGACCCATCCTAATTTCACGCAGGTGATTGACATCATTGTGGTGGATATCCCTGAGGTATATGGGATATTGTTGAGTCGAGACTGGTCTGAGAAGATGAACGGATATTTCAGTACCAACTAGGCACACCTTTGGCTACCACTGAAGGGATACAAGAACATGATCAGAATCGATAGGGAAAGATATCTGAAACATACAGTCACTGATCTAGAAACCCTGAATGAACCAACCTCTACCGACTTCTCCATATTGGGAAACTATTCTTGTGATTCTCACTTCGGAAACTTTGCTCCTCTCCTATAAAATGTTCTGCTTACTCAAAATTCTGAAACAATATTTCAAGAAGAATCCCTGATGCCGATAGAATATTCTCTCTTCTGTCAAAACCCCGTGCCAAGACTTCTGGAGGAAGAGGCTAGAGAGAAGAACACAGGCGAAGAGAGAGAGACAGGAAATTATCATTCACAAATTTGGAACCTCTATTTTGATGGATCTAAATCACAAGAAGGGTCAAGAGTTGGGTGCATACTCATCGATCAGAAGGGTAAATGTCATTTCCTGTCCTGTAGACTAGTATTCAAGTGTACCAACAATACAGTCGAGTATGAAGCTCTAGTAAAAGGGTTAAATAAAGCCATAGATTTTGGTATCAAGGAATTAAATGTCTTCAAAGATTCTGAAATTATTGTTAGACAAGTGACAAATACCATACATTGCAATTCGCCTCATCTTAACAACTACCAGCAGGAGGTGCATAGGCTAATAGAACACTTTGAGGCTTTCAATATCACCGCAATCACCAGAGCAAAGAATATCATCGCCGACTCCCTAGCCACAGTTGCTTCTAGACTCTCGCCTTTGGAAGATTATATAGCCTCCCGATTCACTGTAGAATTGCTCTACAAACCGTCGATGCCGAACAATATTTCCAATTGGACAGTCTTTGAAGGTGACGAGCAAATCATAAACTTATTGACCAACCAAGAAAATTTCAAAGACCTAGCCATAGATGATGAAGAATTCCAAGAGCAGACAACTAAAAATAACCCCCAAATAGGACAAGATGTTGGAAAGTTGAAAGCTCACACAATCCCGAAGAGGATAAAAAATTTAGAGAGTTTGTTTGATCTAAAGGATTGCTTTAAAGGACCCAAAAATGAGAACACTGGTAGCTCTTGCCCCCTCCATGAAACTGTGAATCTTGGGACTCCAAAGAACCCGAAGAATGTAAATCTCAGCAAAACTATATCTAGGGAAGAGAGGAAGGCCTACCTCAGATTATTTAGACAATACCATGATGTTTTCGCATGGTCTTATAAGGATTTAAAAATGTATGAAACTCGCATTATTCAACACACTATCCCGTTGAAACCCAAAATGAAACCTTTCCAACAAAAGATCTGAAAGTATCACCCATCCCTAGAACCTCTCATGTATCAATAGTTAAGGAAGTTTTTAGATGAGAAGATAATTTTCCAAGTTAGGCATTTTTCCTGGGTAGCAAATCTTGTTCCAGTGAGGAAGAAGTCAGGAGAAATCTGATTATGCGTAGATTTTTGGAACCTTAACAGAGCTTTAGAAAAGGACAATTATCCCATCCCGCCGATGGAACAAATCTTGCAGACCGTGTCGGGCTCGGAGATTTTCTCCTTGCTAGACAGTTTCTCAAGATACAACCAAGTGTTGGTTTCGAAGGAACACCCATTAAAAACTACCTTCCGAACCAAATGGGGAATCTTCACTTATAAGTGCATGCCTTTTAACTTAATTAATGCAGGAGAAACCTTTCAAAGAGACATGGATGTGGAATTTTGGGGACTTATGAATAAGTGTGTGGTAGTATATTTAGATGACGTAACGGTGTATTCGAAGAATGGAGAAGATCACATCCAACACTTAACTCGGATTTTTGAAAGATGTTGGAAATACTGTATATCACTCAATCCTAAGAAAACTATCTTCGTTGTTGAAGAAGGTTAGTTGTTAGGTCATATTATATCTCAAGAGGGAATTTGCATAGACCCAAAAAGGATTAAGGCCATAGCTCAACTCTTGCTACCCCATAACAAGAAATCCATGCAGTCCTTTTTCGGGAAAATCAATTTTGTAATGAAATTCACTCTCAACTTCGCCGAAATCATCAAACCCTTACAAAATATGATTCACAAAGATTCTGAATTTAAGTGGGATGATAAACAAAAATACGCTTTCAACAATATCAAAGCTGCCATATCCCAGGCCCCGGTATTGCGAAGTCCCGATTTCAATAGATACTTTAACCTTTACACTTTCTCTTTCGACCAATCGCTAGTTACGGTCTTGACTCGGAAGGATGATGACAAAAACGAAGCCCCAGTTTCATCTATGAGTACCAATCTCCAAAGAGTTGAGCTCAATTACCCCGCCATAGACAATTAGGCCTACGTGGTCTATAAAGTGGTAAAACATTTCAGGTCTTACATCCTCAAGAATCACACTATGGTGATCATGCCACACCCTGCAGTCTGATCCTTGTTTACCCAGCAAGAAATGGGAGAAAGAAGAGGGAACTGGATGGTAGTAGTCCAGGAATTTGATCTAGATATAAAACCCACCAAGTTAGTAAAAGGACAAGGCTTGTGCAAGCTCGCAGTCGAAGCTCAAGATCAAGCAAAAGAAGATATCATGTGGGAAAACGAAATAGCACTATGGTGTGGTGAAGAAACATACATTTCCCTAGGACGGGACTCTTGGTACAAGGATTTTTCTTATCTACTACATTACAATACTTGTCTCAAAAATATCAACCCTAGAGAAAGGAGAGCCCTCCGATTAAAATCCGCACAATATCACCTTATAAATTTGGTACTCTTCTGGATCAACTATGATGGGGTATTGTTAAGATGTCTCGAACGCAAATATGCCGATAAAGTGTTAAAGGAACTCCATGATGGCCCCGTTGAAGGACATTTTGCAGGGAACACCACCGCTCATAAAATTATGAGGGTCGGCTATTATTGGCCCACTTTGTTCAAGGATGCTCATACTTATGCTAGGAATTGTAAAATTTATCAAATAAGTGTTGGCAAGGAGAAAAGAGAAGCAGTCCCACTTCATCCTGTGACTGTCTCTAGACCTTTTGAGTAGTGGGGGTTGGATATCATAGGATAAATTACACCTAGCTCGTCAAAACTGCACAAGTACATTCTTACTGCCACTGACTATTTTACAAAATGGGCAGAGGCCATTCCTCTGACTCATGTGAACGAGAAAATAGTGATCCAATTTATAGAACAACAACTGATCACAAGGTTTGGTTTCCCCTCTATTCTAGTCTTTGATAATGCAGCTTACTTCTCTTCTACCCTAAAGACAGAGTTTTCTCTGGACAAAGGGATCATAATCAAGTACTCTGCAAATTATTACCCTCGGGGAAACGGTGTAGCAAAATCGACCAATAAGAACCTGGTAAGGATACTAAAGAATATGGTTACATATAACCAAACAAATTGGCATAATCAACTTCATAATCCCTATGGGATGATAGGGTCATGCCCAAAGAATCCATAGGAAATTCCCCATACTTTCTGGTTTACGGACTGGAATCCATCCTTCCGAACGAGATTTATCTACCATCTCTCCAATTGGCCCAAGATTCTAATGAAGAACCTTCCTCAGCCATGCAACAAAGAATCAGCACTCTGCTTATGTTGGAAGAAGAGAGAGATAAGGCTAAGTCAAAATTCTTGGCTCATCAACAGATAGTGAAAAGATGGTTCGATAAGCATAAAGCTAAGGAAAAGAACTTTGAAGTAGGAGATTTAGTCCTGAAGTGGGACAAGGCGAATGAACCCAAAGGGAAACATTCCAAGTTTCAGAGCCTATGTCTTGGGCCTTTCTAGGTGGCTGAGAATATTAGGGTAGGTACTTATCGGTTGCAAAATCTGAGGGGGGAACCTGATGCCCTCTGAGTGAACGGTCAATCCCTAAAACAATACTTCCAATAATAAAATAAAATAAAAGGGAAAAAATAATAACTTCAGTCAATATGAATAAAAGAAGTATCGGATATATCTATTCTGAGGTTCGATAATACCTCGAGGGAAACGAAGGAGGAACAAATATTCTGCATCCACCTAGTAAATCGCCATATGTTGAGTACTCAACACACCCTAAAAGTTTTGTGACCATTTTCTTTTGGGTACCACCCTTTATTTTACTTTTAAACTGTTTTCACCTTGGCATAAAATTGATCCTTCACTTGTCTTATATGTTTCACGTTTTAATTGACTAAAAGTTCACTTGAACATACAACAAAGAATCATCTTAACCCTAAAGAGACTTAACAAATACTCAAGGAATCGGCGACCCAAACTTTTCCCCGACTCACAAGAGAAGTTCGGCATTGGCGAAAGATTAAGGTGGTGAAAATCGTGGGGAAGCCAAGGTATCCGAGTGTCGACCTTCATCGACATCAACTGATGAAAGCGTTCCTTTCCTATGAATAAAAATTTGGGAAGTATTTTTCCGACGGACGATCCACATGATTTCGACAGAAATATGTAGTAGTAAGTACTGCGCAAAAGGAAAAGTGACATCACCGACCATTGAATCCCTAAAACATTTTCGAAGATGAAATCCTAGCAAGATAGTGACCCATTGAAAATATGCACACCTGAACTTTCTCCCGATCACAGATATCATCGGCGTCGGAAGTTTCATCAAAGAGAATATCAATGTAAGTACGCATGGATACTATCTGAACCCCAATCCATTTGTCGGGCAATGTGACGTGACGAGATGTGTTAACCCCTGAGTGTGTTAGGTATGTTGCATTTATGGTTGTTAGTTAATTTGTGGATCGCGCATTAGTTACTGACTCGTGCACGAATCAAAAGGAACCATTAAACTCGTCGATACAATGCATCTCCATCCGCGCCTCCGTCGTCAACTAGTGTGGACTTATCCATAGAAATCCGATAGTGGTTTATTTTGAATTTGCATTCATTACTCGTATTAACTAATTGATATGACTAACAACATCTCCCCAGTTATATTCTCTTCGAGTCATTGTGTATGATCCCATTTTTCATAGCAAGGAATTCAGAATAGACAGAAGAGAAAATCTAAACGATCTGGAGGAAGCATCCAAAGTCCAGTAAGTATTGAACAATTATCTTAGAAATCATTACAGGTATGGTTCCGCTTACTGTTTTTCACTTCCTTTTATATATCCTCACCCAACTCTGCTTTGTATAGGTTTTTTAAAGGGTGTTTTTTTTTTATTGTAGGGACAATGCCTCCAAATAAGCCATCAACCAGGAAATCACCAAGGGCACCAAAGATGCAAGAATCAGAAGTAGGAGAGGGCTCATCACTAGCAGTCGCAAGACAATTGGAGTTCTCCCCCAAGCCGGTGTTCTTCATTAAGACAATCACCAAGGAGCCCTTTGTCCAGCCCCCAGCTTTCGGCAACACGAAGGCAAGTATTGGAGCCAAGATGGAATTTCCTCGTTGGGAAGAAGTTTTCAAGAAAATCAAGAAAGAAAAACCCCTTGAATATACCCCGCATAGCGATCCTGAAATGAGGAAGCTCGACGACGAGGTCCTCCCCAACATTCGCAGGGCTTATCTGCACATGGTGGCAAGTCAATCTCTAGTCTTTCCTTGCATTGAGCTCCTGAAGTGGATCATTGACCATGCTGATGCCCAAAAATTTTTGATTAATGATGATAACATGGAATGCGTCGGAGTCTTTCTGCCATCAGAGGTTCGGAGTTACTATAAGCTCAAAGATTTTGAGCTAAAGCTGAGCACAGATTTCGTCTTAAGTTTCTATGCATCACACGATACCATTAAAATCATGTCGTCTTGGTGGAGAGAAGACAAAAAATTCACGAACCGGACTGTTGGCTGGTACCCGATGGCCAACCTTAGGGAACCATACGTATACCTCATGGCTTTACTTTACAGGTTACATGGGGAAAAATATTGTTCCTGATTTTCAGAGGCTTGGATGCCTCTGGCTTTTACAATCACCATTTCAGGTACAGGCTTTAATTGGGGTGCCATCATATCCAAACAGTTGATCACCTGCATAAGGCAGGCTCAGGATTCGAAGGAGGGAGATACCCCTGCCTTCTACATGGCCTCGTATCTATTGGACATCATCTGCGCCAGAAACTCTTTTGCCGGATGAACCTGAATTGCCACCCTTCAGAGTTGGTTGTCCATGTATACTTCAGCATCCTATGCGAAAATAGGTACAAAAAATCCTATGATGTTATCTGTGATCAATTCATTGCATGTGTTTACTCCTTTCTCTTCAGAAGAGAATGTTGGATTACTGAGAGAGGGGGTGAATTAGTAATAGATAAATTTGATCATTTTTTAACCATATAATCCAAGTGTTATATCAATGAAGCATTATCATCCAATAATTGTAGAGTAAATAAGAAATGAACAAATGAACAAACATACACATACATAGTACACCAGTGTTTTATGTGGAAATGCAAATCGGGAGAAAACCACGGAATTATTTTTCTTATATGTATTGAAGAATTACATTCATTGGAAGCACCAACTTTCTTTGTTTTCCAGCTGCAACTAGAAGGAGTCTTCAACCCCCTATTTTCTTAGGCTACAACCTGAGGGAAGCTCCAACTCCCCAATTCTCTGGCTACAACCAGAAGTAGGCTACAACCCCCTATGTTCTCTAGCTACAACTGGAAGGTGGCTACAACCACCTGTCCTTGCCCCGTCCTACCACCCTGAAGTAGAAGTAGAATGATGGAACCACTGTCAACCTGTCACTATGAGATATACCGTTGTAAACCTGTACCAATAAATCTGAACCATGCATCAACCATGCATCAACCTGTACCTCAACCTGTAATCAACCTGTACCATAAACAATCGCATCAACCATGCACCAACCTGTACCAAATAACCTGTAATCAACCTGTACCATAAAAAAGTGCATCCAACCATGTACCAAGTATGTACCAATCATGTGTCAACTACTCATCAACTATGGCTCATCAATATGTACCATCATCATCAACTATACACCTCATGTATGTGCCAACTCATCAACTACTTGTCTCAACCATGTACTCAACATGTACCTCAACCAAAATCCCTCATCAATTTCATCATAAAAATCTGATTTGTAGCTCTGTAATAGACCTGGTGTATATGATCACATTTCTATAAACCTTCCTTAACTTCAACACCAAGAGACTAGCATTTTCATCAATCTTTTCTTTAGTCTCACATGCCTAGTTTTGGATTAGTCAACAACCCTAGCTTGAAGTAATAATACATTTGTACATGTAATGCATAAAGATCTGAAAATGATACACAATGTTTTTCAGTGTGTTTTATGCAATTCCTCCAAGTGTCACTACTTGGAACCTCTCAAAAAAAGAGTTATAGCAAAACTGGCATACCTTTCTGAATTCTGGCTTATTCTAGAGAGCGACCTTGTAGAGCATGCCCCACATGGAATATTTGTTGAATTGATGTGAAACTATTACACAGAATACTACATACTATACCCTAACCAAAACATTTGGTTTCACTGAATTTGGATCTGTTATGAAGAATTTATGACGTTTTTACCCGAAACACATGTTTTTAACTAGTTTCGGGACTAGTAACAAACCCTATTTTCCATGGAGTGTAACTCCAAAAACAAAATGACCCAAAAGATGAATTTTTTACCACGGATACTTGGATATTTTTTCTCAATGGAATAGCAATTTCACAATCTGAATCATTATATAAAAAAATTTATAGCGAAAATGGTGAGATGACCTATAAATAACATACCTTAGAAAGCACCATCAAAAGAATTTATCCTTCCTTGCATTTTGGCCTTCTTTTCTTCACCTTCCCTCATAATTTCGGGTTAGATATCCTTGGTTACCTCAAAAACCTATAGATATTGAATATTCTCAAGTATGATTAAAATGAGATAGCCTTGCCTCTTATTTATACTCTCCAAGTAGCTTCCTTAAAAACATCTTCTAGGTCACTTGGCCCCACTTTCCTTATTTTAGGGTTAACCCACTTCTAATTTATCCATTAAATTTATTATTTAAATA